>CM076577.1:1203438973-1203523760 GCA_034641835.2 Pinus albicaulis
CAATCACAATGAGAGCCCTGTTTGCCTCTCAAGATTTATGGGAGCTAGTTGAAGATGTTTTATAAGAACCAGCAGATGAACAAGCATTTAATGCCTTAACATAGGCAGAGAAGGATTTCTTAAAGAGTAATAGGAAGAAGGACTCAAAACCTCTCTTCTATCTCTATAAAGTAGTGCATGAAAGTGTATTTCCAAGGATTGCAGTAGCCAAGAGGTCCAAGGATGCATGTGATACCCTCCTGAAAACCTACCAATGTATGGAAAAGGTAAAGAAAAAAAATCTTCAATTAATGAGAAGAGATTTTGAAGTCATTTGCATGAAATATTCTGGCACCATAGACTCATTCTTCACTTTGTTGATTGGGTTGGTTACCCAAATGAGATCTCATGGACAAACAATAGAAGAGAGAAGAATAGTGGAGAAAGTATTGAGGATCTTACCCTCAAGATTTGATGTGATATTCACAACCATTGAAGAGAAAAAGGATCTCTCAAAGTTTATAGTTGATGAGCTTCATGCATCATTGATGACACATGAACAAATATTTGGCAGAACAACAAAATCATCTTTGGAGCATGCCTTCAAGGCCCAAATGTCCTTTGGAATAGGAAGAGGTCAAGGCAAAGGAAACTACAGAGTAAAATGAAGAGGTAGAAACCAAAACAGATGAATAAAATGCCCTGCAAATATTAGTGGAAGGGACAGCAATCAAAGTCAGAATAAAAGCTAAGGAAGCAACCAATAAGGTGGACAAAATCAAGCACATGGACAAAGGTATGATAAATCTCAAGTCCAATGTAATTACTGTAAGAAGTATGGCCATTATGCCAATGAATGTAGGAAGAAGCAGAGTGACATGGGTAATAGACCCAGTGCTAATTTTACAAAAGAAAATATCAGTCAAGAGAATTTTTTTTTAGCATGTAATATGGCTTAAGAGAAGAATGAAGATAAATGGTTTCTAGATTTAGGATGTAGCAACCATATGACTTGAAAAATTTCTATGTTTTCCATGGTTGATGAAAATGTGAAGTCTCAAGTAACATTGGGGACAGACAGTAAGGTCTCAGTCATGGGAAAAGATAGAGTAATTTTTTTGACAAAGAAGGGAGAAAAGGAATCCATATCAGATGTATACTACGTGCCTGGTATGAAGTGTAACCTTTTGAGCATTGGAAAACTCATTCAAAAAGGCTACAATGTTTTCTTTGAAGACGATGTATGTACCATCATGGATAAATAAAAAAGTAAGCAATGCATTGCACAAGTGAAGATGACAAGAAACATAATTTTTCCTCTCAAGATGAGAGATGATTTGAAGAAAGAAGTTGCAATGGCAACAATGACATAAGAGACATTCCAAAGAGAAGCAAAAGATGAAAACTAGTTATGGCATTTGAGATTTGGACATCTCAACTTTGGAGGTTTGAATTTGTTGCATAGGAAAGGAATGGTAAAGGGATTACCATTGATTGAGAAACCGGACATCCTATGTGAAGGTTGTATCTTGGGAAAACAACACAAAGCTTCTATTGCATGATGGCTAGGTGGGCTTGATGAAAGAAGGAACCCGCCCGATGAAGAAAGAAAGAAGCTTGGCACGAGGGCTGGCAGAAACAGTTAGGCGATAAGGGAATGTGTGCCGAGACAATGTCTAGACCTGATGCTAGATCCGGCTGATGGCTACTAGCCGGGAAGCACGTAAGTAAGCACACCCATTGTTTCTTCTCCTAGCCATCCCGCTGTTTGTTTGTATTCATTTCCTAGCTAAGCTACAAACCAAGGGATATAGGAACGAAGCTTATTCTAGATTGTGAAGAGCTAGACCCTACACTAGCAGCATATCCATCCCTAATGTCTCTCGTCCAACCCTGACTGCCTTACTCCCCTCCTAGGGTGTAAGTTGAAAAAGCAGGCGCAGCGGAAAAACTAGCCATAGGAGCCATCATCATGCCGGTATCTCTTCCTCGTCCATCTCATGCCTTTCCCACCCTTGCTCCTGGCTAGTTTGAGAAACCACATCCTTTCCATATTGAAAGCTTGTTCTATAGCCTGCAAGCCTTTCCATTAGGTATCCTATTGTTTCCCTCTTTTCTACCTGCCTTATCACAATATAGGTTGTATGCTATGGATCATTACTATGTCATTTCTAGGTTCTTGTTATAGGAAGCTTTTCATTAGGAAAGAGAATAAAGGAAAAATCACCCTTAGAAATAGTCCATTCTGATTTGTGTGGACCAATGAAAACACTTTCATTAGTAGGCAACCACTATATGCTGACCTTTATTGATGATTACATAAGAAAAACATGGGTTTATTTCTTGAAGTTGAAGAGTGAAGTGTTTGAGAAATTCTGCCACTTTAAGGCTCTTGTTGAGAATCAAAGTGGGCAGCATATTAAGGTATTAAGAATGGACAAAGGAAGAGAATATATCTCAAAATAATTTCTATGTTTTTGCAGAGAAAATGGGATACACAAGCAATTTACAGCAAGGTATACACCACAACAAGATGGAGTTGCTGAAAGAAAAAATAGAACCATCATGGATATGGTAAGAAGCATGTTGAAGGAAAAAACATTTTCCAAATGAATATTGGGCTAAAGTTGTACATTGTGCAACATATGTTCTGAGTAGATGACCAACAAAGAGTGTAATGAACAGAGTTCTGGAAGAAGCATGGAGTGGCATAAGACAATTTGTCACCCACATGAGAGTTTTTGGTTGTGTGGCTTATGCACACATTCCGGATCAGCTAAGGAAGAAGTTGGGCAGTAAGGGGGAGAAGTGCATAATTGTTGGATATAGTGAAGAATCCAAATAATACAAATTGTATAACCCATCCACCAAGAAATTTATGATAAGAAAATATATACAATTTATTGAGGAAGAAGCTTGGGATGGAAGCATCGAGAAAATAGTGAATGTCAAAAGATTTTTGTCTCATGATGAAGATGAGGAATAAATGGCTGAAAGACATCCCTTATTAGCAACACCACATCCACCAACACAAGGAAATCAAAGGACACCACAAGCAGGTATGAGAACAACCTTGAGAAGTGATGACAATGCTTCTCCAAGCACATCACAAGCAGCAGATGTGAGTGCTTCTACAAGCACAAGTTCCACAAGTGAAAGAGGAACTAGATTCAGAAGTTTGAATGAAATCTATGAGCAAGAGGCAGAAAATGAAGGTATGAACTCTTTATTTGCATTGTATTTTCATGTAGAATATCCTATTGATTTTGAAGAAGCTGTAAAAGATAAGAAATGGATAGATGCTATGGATGAAGAAATAAATGCCATAGAGAAAAACAAGACATGGGAATTAGTTGATCTCCCAAAAGTTAAGGAAGTAATTGGAGTGAAATGAGTTTATAAAACCATAAGCAATGCTGAAGGTAAGATTGAAAGGCTAAAGGCCAACCTTGTTGTCAAAGGCTACAAGCAACAACAATGAAGAGACTATGAGGAAACTTTTGCACTGGTTGCAAGAATGGAAACTGTAAGAGCAATGTTGTCCATAGCAACACAACACAAGTGGAAATTTTACCAAATGGATGTGAAATATACATTCCTGAATGGAGTATTGATGGAAGAGGTATATTTTGAAAAAAATCTAGGATATGAGAAGGAAGGCCAAGAGCACAAAGTATGTAGATTGAAGAAAGCTCTTTATGGGTTGAAACAAGCACCAAGAGCATGGTATAGTAGGATAGATGCCTGTCTATTGGAAAATGGGTTTGAAAAATGTGAAGGAGAACCTACTTTATACATGAAAGAGAAAGATGGTAAGATGCTGATTCTTGTTTTATATGTTGATGATGTTATATTCACAGGTAATGATGCTTACCTTATTGAGAATTTAAAAGAGTCATGAAGGATGAATTTGAGATGACTGATATGGGATTGCTGAGATACTTCTTAGGAATAGAAGTAGAGAAAAATGAAAATAAGATTTTTATCTCTCAAGCTAAATATGTGAATGAAGTTTTGGAAATATTTAACATATAGGATTGCAAGGCAACAATTACTCCTACAATGATGGGATTGAGGTTAAGCAAAGAAGACAACAGCAAGGATGTTGATCCAATTTTGTATAAAAGCATAGTTGGTAGCCTTATGTATTTGACTGTAACTAGGCCTGATATTATGCATGCTATAAGTCTAATTTTCAGATTTATAGAAAGGCCAAAGGAGGCACATTGGCAAGAAGAAAAAATAATTCTGAGGTATGTGAAAGGAACAAAGAGGTATGGAATTTTATACACCACTTCAGAAAATTTTGAATTGATTATATATACTGACAGTAATTGGGTTGGAAGTATAGATGACAAGAAAAACACCTCTGGATATGTCTTTCATATGGGATCAAGAGCCATCTCATGGGCTTTTAAGAAAGAGCCAATTGTGGCTTTATCAACAACAGAGGCAGAGTATGTGGCAGCTACAACAAAAACATGTCAAGCAATATGGATAAGGAGAATGTTGAGAAGTTTGTGTCATGAGTAGATGAAAGGCACAACAATTTATTGTGATAATAGCTTATCTATAGCTTTATCAAAGAATTTAGTGTTTCATAAGAGAACAAAACACATTGATGTGAAGTATCACTACATCAGAGAGCTAGTGAACAATGGAGAAATTTCTGAAGCATTGCAGACTGAAGAGAAATTTGCTGATATATTGAAAAAACCATTGGGGAAAAAGAATGCAACAGTTGAAATCTAGGGGGAGTGTTGGAAATAATTCCAACTATAATCTGCAAACAGGAGGACGAAATAGAGTTTCTGATTTGATGGTGAAGGACAATAGGAGTAGAAAATTGTTTTGTTTTTGTTTGCACGATACCTCTCATTAAAGCGCTTTGCTTAAACCTTGCAAAATCAATTTTTTGGTTTAAAGGCCATAACTTGTTTTGCATTGAAGAATCGTGGCTCCAACTCCATGCCATACAACATTCAACCACTGCACTTGCTACCATTAAAACCTCAAATACTGCAATATGATTTACTGAGCATTTGTTTGAATTTTAAGAACCCCACGCCATTCACATGAAACATACCTCCTCCACATCACCAAGCCGTGAACCAATCACACATCGATCGCAAATCCAAAAGCCTAGTCAGCCAAGGGTTAAATGGATGTGATAAACTTATTACAGTTTTGCATAAAGTTTTTGGGATTCACCAGCGTGTGTACCCTCCACCCAATGAGGGCACGATCACAAATTTTAAAGCCTAGCCAGCAAAGGGAAAATTGGATGCCATGAACTCATTAAAGGAGTTTATTTTTCTGTTTTGAAATCCACGAAAAAGGTTTTTTTTAAGGTTTCATATCTTAAGTTAATGTTTCATATGTTTTATTATATGGGCCATACTTATATGTGTTATAATATATATATTTAAAATATATAATATTTAAAATATATATATATATATATCTTAAAAGATAAATTATAATTGAAAAAAAGCATTTGAAAGAAACATTGTGTATTAAAACAAACAGAGAGCAAAAAAATATAGTGAGAATGTTTTTTTAAAAAGAGACAGAGAGCAGAAACAGAGTTTTTTTTTTATAGAACCGCATTTGTAGCAGTCAAGCGGAAGATTTTTTTTTTTGTAAACCAAAACAACAATTATGAAGAAAGTCTCATTTTGTAATATTTTTTCAATTTAATGAAATATAAATTTTCTATATCTCTGTCCACAATTTTTTTAAAATCTCTGTGTTGGGAAAAATAAATTTTATTTTCCTCTGTGTGTTTGGAATTGAAATTATTTAGAGTTTCCAACAACTATGTCCTTTAACCAGAATATTTTCCTCCACATTCATCGACCACACGTTAAGTGGTTGCGCTTGTTCTACACTAATAATACAGAGTTTAATATCACGTTTCCACCCAATATTTATTAAATATGCGAACGCCAAGTGGGAAATCTAGTTCTACATCATTAATACAGGGAGGTTAATATCACTGTAATACCCAATATTCAATCTAATGTACTATTAAATATTACCTAGCGAGATGCATAAGGCTAACTGCTGATTTCTAGAACAACCACCGTATCACCCATATTACTATTGAATATTAAGTAGCAAGATGAATAAGGCTAACGAGAAATGTAGTGAATGCCTCCCGTAAGAGAAGCGTTTTAAGCCTTCAAACAACTCATGATATGTGTTAGTCAGTTAAAACACAACTGATATTACCCGCATCCTCACCTTGATGGAAAAGCAGATCCACTTAACCGTTGATTCCATGGGTGGGGTAAACATATCAATTGAATTACATGTATGCCTCCTCTTTCGTTACATATAGCGGCTGGAAGGCCTTGCCAGCCAGCTGAGCTGCATAATCTAAAGGACCGTTGATTCCATGCGTTGGGTAAACATCGGTTGAATGCCACATGTGCCTCCTCTTCGATTACATATACCAGGGAAAGGCCTATCCAGCCACCTGAGCTGTAGGATGTAGATAATGCAGGGACTCATATGTCACTCTATATAAGAGGATGGGCTTTACAATGGCAAGCATAAATGTGAATTCTAACAAATATATCAGATAGATGTTAGGTCTCATAAAAACTGAATTGAATAGAAGAGGAAACTCTGACATGATTAATGCACTTGGAGAGTGAAAAATAAATGGAGAGTACACTTTACATTCATTAATCAAATGATACAACTATAAATACATCAAAAAGGAGTAGAAAAAGTCCTATATCCTAGAAATTAATCCTAACTTAATGAGCTATGCTACAATCAACATTTCTCCATTAATATAAAATAATATTAATTATTTTCAACTCTCTCCCTTAATGGAGAAATGATTGTGATGAATTCCTAACATCCCCTAAACAATTCAAACTTAATTTTCCCAAGAGGCTTAGTAAAAATGTCTACCATATTGTAACAAGTTTTAAAATATTCAATAAATATTTCTTTTGAGTGGATTTTTTCTCGAACAAAGTGAAACTCAATATCTATGTGTTTCGTATTCTTATGGAATATTGGATTATATGAAAGCTTGATGGCACTCTCGTTGCCACATTTGATGATGGTTGCTTCTGTCTGCTTTTCTCGTGCATCATGGAGAAGGCTTATCAACTAGATAGCTTCACATGTAGCTGCACACAATGCTTGGTACTCAGCTTAAGTTGAAGATAACGCCACAGTACTCTGCTTTTTACTGCTCCATGATATGACCTCAGATCCAATATGAAATGCATCACCTATGAGGGACCTTCGGTCATCCAGATTACCTGTCCAATTTGAGTCAAAAATACCTACTAAATAACATCAGATGTGTTAGTGTATAAAATACCATAATCACTAGTACCACGAAGGTACCTCAATGCACTTCTGGAAGTTGTCCAATGACTTTTGAGTGGATTAGGCATGGACTGGGTCAGCACACTAACAAAGTATGCTAAGTATGGTCTACTTGTAGTTGGATATATCAGACTACTAACTAGTTGTCTATACAAAGTGGCATCCACCTCCTTAGAGCCGTCGTCACTGCATAACTTCAGATTCTACTGCAAAGGTGTTGATGTTGTCTTACACTGCTCCATCCTAAGCCTTGTGAAAAAACTTCTGACGTGCTTCCCTTGAGTAAGAAAATTATGTCCAGAGTCTCTCCATACCTCTAGACCTAAGAAATAATGTAGACTTATGAGATATTTCATTTCAAAAACTTGTGACATCTGCAATTTTATTTCTTTGATCAAATCATCAGGATTAGTTGTTATAATCATATCATCCACATACAAAGAAATCAAAATAATCTGCCTCTGGTTATTATACATGGTATACACATTTGGATCATTCATGCTACTCTGAAAACCATGCTGTAAGAAGAATGAATCAATCTTCTCGTAACAAGACTTGGGTGCTTGTTTTAAACCATATAGTGTCTTTTTCAACCTACACACTAGATGTTCCTTCTCTTCTTTGATGAATCCTTTATGCTAGACAAAATAAATCTCTTCCTTTAAATATGTTGATCAGTGGTTGTCATTGATGTCAACCCAAGCAGCAATAGGGGCTAACCCAATATTGCATGGTAATTTTGACCTACCAAATTAATATATTCTAGGTCAATAATGCTTTTGATGGTTTCTAATTGTTGAGATGTTTCCGTTGATATATGGCATGCCATGTAATTCTTCACGGTTTGAGAGATATTCATGTTTGAAGTTAGTACCCCCAGTTAGTGGGCTAAAACCCCATGGGGTTGGGGCATGGGTCATTGAAAAGTCATAATTGATATTTTTTTTTAAGATCCTAAAATCCCTCCTACATTCACTTGTTGAAGCCCCTCTCAACCTAAGCATTTATATAAATTGTGATCCTCATTTCCTCCTTATGTAAGGGATTTTGCCATCTGAAACAGGTCATCGTGGAATTTTCACTCCAACGTTTTTTCTACGAAGCCTCAGAAGCTGAAATATTTGTGAGGCGAAGCCAAAATCCTGAGGAAGCTACTGTAAAAATTTCAGATCAAGGTGTGTAATATTTTTGGAGATATGATCTGTGGAAGTCAGGGTTTTTGCAGGCTCCTGAAATTCATCTCAAAGAAGCGACCTTGGTAAATTCATCATAACACTCTCTCTGAGTATCGGATTGGAATTCTATAAAAAGTGACAGATAGTGCAAAGTCCGTACTTTTTTCTCTATCAATTTCAAAGCCAAATGAATAAAATAGTGACACGTGGAATTCCGTACAAGTGCGCTCCACTGAAACAATCCATAATTAGGGCATTGTGAGAGATTGGGTATAAATATCTCTTGAAGAATCCAAATTAGGTCAGACCTATGGCATTGGAAACATGACTCAAAGGATTACTACAGGACCAAAAATTAGATATTTAGGATCTAAAATAACAGAGATACACTAGATTAAAAATTGAGCTCCTAGAAGGCAAGAAAAAGCTAGATCATGTGTTGTCAAGGGTTGCAAAGGACCAGACTTTCTATGGTAGAAAAAAAAAGCAAGGTGCAACAGAGGGTAGCATGACAAGAGTAGCAACCAAGGTGAATAAAAGTAGCAAGAAGTTCATCATATGAAGTCTTCAACTGGGCAGCACTGCATACAATCATTGTAGAGGTATCATTGTACTTAGTCATTGTAAATAAATTATTGTACAAATTGTACTAGTGTCTATCTACCAAGGGTTGAAGAGGCGGTGTTGGGAGGTCTAGGATCATCATTAGGTGGTTGTGTCAAAGTTGGGGTTATGGTCTAGTATATATTCTTCTTCTGCATCATTCTATATCATTGTAAAGTGGACCATTTTCCCTGGTACGGGAGTCCATTCTTCTTTTATTATTCTATAGGGTGGTAAGGTGGTGCTACGGTGAGTTGTAGCTCATTGGGTGTTGGGGAATCTATTCAGTTGAATACTAAAGAATCTCAGGCATTGGAGCGTCCATCTAGTGGGAGCTCAAGAAGAATGCTTTTCTATATTCTAGGAAGTTCGAGCTTTATTTTCAGTTGGAGTTGAATATTAAAGAATTATTAGAATGCATTAGGTGGTTTTTGTCCCAAAGTGGGTTTCCACCTTAAAAACTGTGTGCATTTGTGTTCCTCTTGTTTGCTGCTATCATTGTACAAACACTGATAATAATTGAAGATTAGCTAATGCTCTAATTGAAAGGAATACTGATTCACCCCCCCCCCCCCCCCCCACCCCCCAAAATATTTCCAACAATTGGTTTGAGAGCTTGGTTCCTCCAATAGCAGTTTAACAGCTGGAAGGAGGTCATGGAGCATACCGAGAATGGTGTATCTCTATTCAATGAAAATAATTATGCACTCTGGAAAGGAAGAATGGAGGTCTATCTCTTGGTGCAAGGTTACGAAGTATGGGACATTGTTCAAAATGGATTTACATCAACCACAGATGAACAAGGTAAGAAGAATTTGGTAAATGATGCAAAAGAAAAGAATATTATTATCAGTGGACTTATTGAATCTGATTATCATAAGGTGCTGGGTTGTAAAACTACCAAAAATTTATGGGACAAGATTGAGAATATATATGTAGGTGACTCAAATGTTAAAGAAGCAAAGCTTCAAATCTATAGAGAAAAATTTGAGCAACTCAGAATGAAAGAAGATTGCAACATTGCTGCATACTTTCAATACGTTGATGAAATAACCAATACTTTGGAAGGATTGGGAGAGACAGTTGATGAGAAGAATATTATATGGAAGATTCTTAGAACGTTACCAAGGAGATTCAACCCAAAGGTATCGGTCTTAGAATACAGTGCAAATCTGGACAAAGTCAACAAGGAAGAATTACATGGAGTTCTCATAGCATATGAAATGAGACTTGATGAAGAAAAGGGTACTTCAAATCTAGAAACTGCGTTCGTTGCATCTAAGAAAAACAATAAGGGCAAACAACCTTCAATTGAAATTACATGCACCTGCAAGTGTAAAGAAAAGGGATATGATGGAGATCTTTCATATGAAAAATATGCTTACTTTATGAGAAAAATAAAACATGGTAAGGGAAAATTCAAAGGTAAAATTCCATTGATATGTTTCGGTTGTGGTGAGGTTGGGCATTTCGTAGCAAAATGTTTGAACAAAAGTGATGGAAACTCAAAAGGAAAGAAAGGCTTTAAGAAATTCAACAAGCAAGGCAAAAATAAAGGATCCAAAAGGAACTTTCTCTCTAAATAAGATAGTTGATCGTCCAATGAAGAAAGTGATAGCAAAGAATAAGCCAATGAGAAATTATTGTTTATGGGCAAGCAAAATAAACAAGAAGTATCAAAAGATGAAGAAGAAGGGTTTACCATAGAAGAATTTTATGAGGAGGCAATCAAGCTTATAAAAGAGCTCAATGCTGAGAAGATCCATTCCAATAGTCTTGAAGAACAAGTTCAAGGTCTCAAAATGATCTGGATTTATGCAAGAACACAATAGAATAAACATATAACCATAAATACAAATATGCATCGGAAATAACACTTCATTTCATTAATATCAAGGCACTGAAATTTGCTTACAGACAGAATGGAAATAAAACTAGCTAGGGCACTGGTAGCTATCTCTGAGAAGAGATGTGGTGGCTACAGGCCTTTGAAATGAGTTACGATGAGGCTCAAGGGCCTATTTATTATTTAGAAACAATAGGAAATTCTAAACAGCCAAAACCCTAACCCTAGGAGATGAAGCGCCAAAACTATGGGACCTGTTTGGGTAAATTGGTGTTTCAACTTCCCGGGAATGTAACTTTGGCATACGATCTCCGTTTGATGCGTACCATAATGTACCATAATTCGTTAGAAATATCTATCTGAGGACTACAAATTTTGAGTGAGAAACATCAATCCATGGACCCATGTTGCTCCCCATTTTCCCAAAAAACGTTGTTTAGGGCCTCAAAACGGCTCCAGAAGTTCAGGACCCAAAAATTGCTAAAAATAGTAAGTTGTGCTGAAACTGGAAAAATAAAAGAGACAACGGTGGGGCCCCAAGTGGAATAGGTGTGTGACCACCAATATCCACCTAGATCATTCCTCCCCCCCTAGGAAGCAATGGTCCCCATTGTGTTAAGTTCTGATATGAGATGAGGAAATTTCTGCTGCACTTGGTCCCTAGTGAACCACTTTCCTTGGTGCAGGAGTTGGCTAGCTTTGATAGCCCGATACAGTTGGATCTTCTGTTTGTGAGTGTTCTTGATTTGCATGTTCATGATACAATATGTGGTGGTTTGTTCCAAGCAGTCTGGGTTTAACTCTGTTGGTGTGAGTTGTTCTGCAATGTCAGAGGTATCCAGTAGAGGTGGGAAGTAAGGATGAAGGTGGTCCACATTGAATACTGGGTGCAGACCAAGGAATGGTGGAATACTGAGCTCGAAGGCATTGTTCCCTATAGCCTTGGTGATGGTGCACAGACCATATCGGAGCGGGTGAAGCTTACGGTGGGGTCCAGTGAGGCTCTCCCTCTGCAAATGTAGACATACTTTGTCTCCCACCTGGAATTTGTGTGGCACCCGGTGTTGATCATGGCATTTCTTGTACTTAGCATTGGATTTTTCCAATATGTCATGAACCTGTTGGCAGATGTGTTGAATGTGCTCGATGAAGCTATTTTCTTTGTCAACTTCAGACTAGGCATGAGCCGAAGCAGGTTGAGTAGCCGCAAATGGCATGGCTACGTCAATGGGACATAGTGGCTGGAATCCCAAGCCCACCTAAAAGGGGCTATGGCCGATTGAACTGTGGAGAGCCCAGTTATAACTATGTTGTACATAGGGAAGCCTCTCATCCCATGTGCGTGGATGCTTTGAATTTTACATACGCTGAATGTGTACAATCATTTTGTTGATGACCTATGTCTGGCCATCTTTTTGGGGATGGAAAGCTATGGACTTGGTGAGCTTGGTGTCCAATATTGACCAGAGGCTGGACCAAAATGTGCTAAGGAACTTGCTATCTAGATTTGATATGATAGACTTTGGGATCCCAAAGTGCACGCACACTCGTTCAAAGAAGAGTTTAGCAGTGGCTTCTGCTATGATATTCTTCTTGCAGGCCGCCATAATGGCCATCTTCGAGAATCTGTCGACGACCATGAAAACACAGTCATTTCCATGCTTAGTAGAAGGTAGGCCTGACATGTAATCCATGGAGATGGATTCCCAAGGTCGACTAAGGGTAGGTAGCGGAGTATATAGGCCTTGCTTCTTGATGGTCGGTTTGGCAATGGCATAGGCAGTGCAGGATCTGATGTGCTTCCCGACATCCTTTAGAAGGTTCAGTCAATAGAAATATGTCTGCAGTACTGCTACTGTTTTCTCGATCCCAAAATGCCCAGCAACTCGACTGTAGTGTGCTTCCCATATCATCTTGGCACACTCACTTGAAGGAACACAAAGGTGTCCCAGGAGACATAAAAGTGCATCTTGGAGGTGGAAATTTGGAACTTGTGTACCCCCCAAGAGTGCCTTGTAAGTGTGGCCAAATTCTGGGTCGCTCTCGTAGAGAAGCAGCCAATCAGAAGTCTCATGCCCATAAGAGTTGATAATGGTGGTGAGCGCCACGATCGGTGGTTGGCTGAGGTAGTCTGCAACATTATTGGTGCTACCCTTCTTGTACTTGATGTTCAAATGAAACTGTTGCAGATATGTGGACCATTTCTGATGGCGATCATTTTGCAAATTCCCTTGTGTCTGTATGAACTGTAGGGGCCAGTGGTATGTGTGGATGATTGTTTCCTTCCCCAAAATGTAATGCTTCCATTGTGGACAAGCTTGCACAATGGAATACATTTCTTTGTCATAAGTGGGATACTTGCGAACTGTGTCAAACAATGTCTCACTGTGATATGCCATTGGACGTCCATATTGAGTAAGAACTGCCCCAATAGCATAGTAAGAAGCATCTGTCTCGATCTCAAATGGCTATTGCAAGTCTGGTAATGTGAGCACTGGGGCAAAACAGAGGCGATTTTTCAATTCTGTGAACGCCTTTTGTTGAGGTTTCGACCAAAAGAATTTTTCTCTCGCTCCTCCCTTGGTGACTTGACTCAAGGGCCAAGTGATATGAGAGAATCCCAACATGAACCTATGGTAGAAATTAGCAAGACCCAGAAAGCTGCGAAGCTCTGTTATAGTGGTTGGGCCTGGCCAATCCCGAATGACTTGGATCTTGGTTGGATACACATGCACCCCCCTTTCATCAATAATGTATCCCAGATATTAAACCCGGGTCATGCCAAGAGTGCACTTCTCCAAATTGGCACATAACTTGTGTTGCCGCAGTGTTTGGAGGAATTTTTGGATGTGGTGAAGGTGCTCTTCCCAAGTCTGGCTGAAGATCAGAATGTCATCCAAGTACACCACTACAAATGAGTTGGTGAATGACCGCAAGATGTTGCCCATCATCCTCATGAAGGTTGCGGGAGCATTCGTCAACCCAAAAGGCATGACCAGCCATTTGAAAAGGCATTCCTTAGCTTTGAAGGCAGTCTTCCACACATCAAAGGGTTCAATTGGTACCTGGTGATACCCAGAATTCAAGTCGATCTTGCTGAAATATTTTTCACCCTTGAGTTGGTCCAGAAGGTCATCAATCCATGGGATCGGGTACCTATTCCGGATAGTGATCTTGTTCAGTGCCCGATAGTCAATACAGAGTCTCCACGTCCCATCCTTCTTCTGTACCAACACGATCGGGCTCCCACAGGGTGATGTACTTGGTCAGATGTGACCTTTCTGTAGTAGCTCCTGAATCTGCCTCTTGATTTCATTGTTCTCCAAAACAGAGCGCTGATAGATTGGTCCATTGGGTAGTGGTGCACCTGGATTCAGATCAATCGGGTGCTTGACTTGACAGTGTAGAGGAACCCCTGTGGGTGAAGTGAAGATGTTTCTGTACTCCTCCACAACCTTATCCATTTGTTGTTGTCGTGCAGAGGAGCCTTGTCTGGAGGTCGTGGCCACAATCTTCTTTTGCCCCAGGGGCGGATCATCCGGAAAAAAAATTTCCTAGTTTGGGAAATGAGCTTACTGCATTGTTTTGCAGTAACCAAAGAGATAGTGGCAGGAGGTGGTACTGTTGGTATATTGTACAACTTATTTCCCAAAGTGACAATAACCGCGCGAGTCTAATACTCATGCACATCATGACGCTTCCATAAGTATGGTTGTCCTAATAATACATCAGAAACATCAATAGGAGAAACTTCACATAATACCTCATCCCTGAAGGGCTTGATGCTATGGGGAAGGCAGCATTGCTGGATGACGTGGAGTTCTCGTCCTTGGTGAAGCCACCCGATGGTGTATGGATGTGGGTGAGCTATGGTTGACAAGCCCAACCCCTTCATGGAATTTGTTGAAATGAGGTTATTTTGGCTCCCATTGTCAACAATGAACTATACCAGGGAGCCCTTTACCCACATCTGGGAGTGGAAGATACGTTCCTCGTCCTTTGGATCTTCTGGTTCCTCCTTCTGGATCTTCATAGTGGCAACAGTGGCATTGGGCTCCGCATCAATAATCTGTTTCCCTTTGTCATTCCACTTGTCAGGTTCTGATTCAGAGTCAGAGTATGCATCTGACTTAGAAGTCCTCATCTCGGCCACCAGCGAATGCTTGGCCCGACACTCACTTGTGTTGTGAGTGGAGCTCTTATGGAACTCACATCACTTTCCCGTGTCCTTATTTGGCTTTGTGGTGTTGTTCTTTGCTTGTGGCTTTGATAGGTTGTCTTGAGTCGCCATGCCTTGGCTCTGTCCTTTGTTCTGTAGTTTGGGAGCACCTTTCCCTTGCTTTTGATTCGCAGATCCAAAGTCTTGCTTCTTCTGTTTGAATTTCTGCTCAATCTTGGCAGCATATCGGTATGTCGTACGAAGCGAGGAGATGTCGAGGAACTCCATTTCCTCCTAAATGTATCTATGCAGATAACTGCGATACTTTAGCACCAGGTGTTTCTCTAATTATTTGATACCCAACTTGGCACACAGGGTATGGAACGGATTCGTCAGCTCATGCACATCTTGATCCCTTTGTTTTTGCAGCGTGTTCCATTGTATGTACTTGTCCTCATAGCTCCCCACAGGACAATATTGTTCCTTGATGGAGTCTCGGAAGGAATTCCAAGTGGGTATGACCAAGAACAGAAAGGGTTCTGTCTCATCCTTTTTCTCATAGTGGGTTTCCCACTAGTACTTGACATGGGGGCCAGCTTTGAGGAGTGAAAAAATAATATTCTCCTTGTCGGAAAAGTCATGAATCGAGAAATATCCTTCTAATAGATTCAACCATATATCTACGGCATCTGCGTCTATTTGACCCTCAAATATGGGAATGTCAAAATTTACTTGTACCTTAAAAGGAGTTGCACCTCCAAAGTGGCTGTTGGATGCAGATGCGCCGCTGGTGGGCAGGCGTTAAAGGATTTGGGCAAAGTTATCCATCATCGCGTTCCTTTGTTTTTTGAGGGCTTCCTCGAGCAATATTTTGATAGGATCTCCTACTCCCTCATCTTTCTTTTCATCCCCCATGGGCGTCCGTCAGGGTTTGCGAGGCTGATCTTGCAAAGGTTCCACCAGATCGAGCCCTAACTCCTTATACCTTGACCTCGTTGGGGACATGCAAAGAAGGATCGAGAAAAAGTAGACCGCTCTGATACGACTAATCCAGATTTATCCAGGAATGAAACAGAATAAACACATAACCATAAATACAAAAATGCAGTGGAAATAACACTTCATTTCATTAATATCAAATAACCAAAATTTTCTTACAGACAGAATGGAAATAAAACTAGCTAGGGCACTGGTAGCTATCTCTGAGAAGAGATGTGGTGGCTACAGGCCTCTGAACTGAGTTACAATGAGGCTCAAGGGCCTATTTATTATTTAGAAACAATGGCAAATCCTAAACAGCCAAAACCATAACCCTAGGAGATGAAGCGCCAAAACTATGGGCCTCGTTTGGGTAAATTGGTGTTTCAACTTCCCGGGGACGTAACTTTGGCATACGATCTTCGTTTGACGCATACCATACCTATTTAGAAATATATATCTGAGGAATACAAATTTTGAGTGAGCAATATCGATCCATGGACCCATGTTGCTCCCTTTTTTCCCAAAAAATGTCGTTTAGGGCCTCAAAACGGCTCTGGAAGTTCAAGACCCGAAAAAATGCTAAATATAGTAAGCTGTGCCGAAACAAAAAAACTGAAAGAGGAAATGGTGGTGCCCCAAGTGGAATAGGCGAGTGACCACCAATATCCACCTAGATCACAAAATTGAGGTTGAAGAACACAAATGTATTGAAGAGTCACTTCAAAAGAAGTTGGAAGAAAGCAACCAAGAAAGGGAAACATTAGAAGCCGAAGTAGTCTCACTGCATAAGGAAGTGAAGAAGGGGAAAACTATCGAAAACTATGCCAACAGCTTAAGGGAATTGGAAGAACTCATTAAAAATCAATGATCTTACAATGACAGAATTGGTCTCGGTCACAAAGAAGAAGAAGCAAGGCCTTCTACAACAAAATACAATGAACCTATGAGATCTGACATACATGTAGACTTCATTGGACAAGATTCACAAGCACATCCTTGGAAGATGATTCCTCGACGAATATTTTCATCTAGGTACCAACATATTTTTCATGGCTATTGTTATTCATGTGGAAAATTTGGTCATAAAGCTGTAGAATGTCACACGTACCCTAGGAACCAATACAAATCCAAGAGATTCTTCAAATATGAACCTCCTAGGGCTCAACGAAACATTAATAGATTTTAACATTTAAGAAATAATATGGAATGTTACAAATGTCAGAACTTTGGACACATAGCTAGAGACTGCAAACTTGAAAATCCTCCAGAAGAATCTTCGAAGCCACAGAATGAACGAACATGGAAGAAGAAGAAGACTGATAATTGTGCTCTCGCTCTCAAGGCTCAAAAAAATAAATATGTGTGGTATGTTAATAGCGGTTGCTCAACGCATATGACTAGAGATAGAAGGAAATTTGTATCTCTGAAAGAGAAGAAGGATGGAACCATATCCTTTGGAAATGATGGATCTTCAAATGTTATAGGATCAGGTACCATCACTCTCGGAAGCAAAGGTGTTATAGCCAAGAATGTTCTATTGCTCGAAAACATGAATCACAATCTGCTCAGTGTTGGACAAATATGTGATCAAGGACACACAATGCTATTCAACTCCACAAAATGTGAAATTAGGAAAGGCAGGTATGGTAAAATTGTGGCTACAAAAAGTTGAGCTCCAAATGACATATATGTTCTGGATGAAGCAACTAAAGAATGTCTACTAGCTAAAGAAGATGAAAGCTGGTTATGGCACAAACGAATGGGTCACATAAACTTTGACAATATTGTTAGGATAAGCAAAAAGGAAGCAGTACGAGAAATGTCAAAAATCTTAAAACCTCCCAACACACTATGTGAGGCATGTCGACATGGCAAGCAGACAAAATTCCAATTTAAAACAAAAGAAAACTTTGCATCACATCCATTGGAATTGATACATACTGATCTATGTGTTCCTGTGAGAACAAAAGGCTTAGACGAAGAATTATATTTCATGTTAATGATATATGACTATACCAGGATGACAACCGTCAGTTTCCTAAAGAAAAAATCTGAAGCATTTGAGTGCTTTAAGATCTACAAGGAGTTGGTTGAAAATGAAATTGATTTGAAAATAAAGTTTTTAAGATTAGATAATGGTGGAGAATTCACTTCCAAATTATTTCAGCAATACTGTGACAAAAATGGAATAACAAGGAAATTTTCAATAGCACGAACATGTCAGCAAAATGGAGTTGCTGAAAGAAAGAACAGAACCGTATAGGAAATGGGTAGAACAATGTTGAAGGACTCAAAATTGGATGAAAAATTATGGGTTCAAGAAATTGATACGACAGTCTTCATTATCAACCGAAGTGTTCTCTGAAATAATTGCAACAAGACTCCATATGAATTATGGAAAGGAAAACCAGCTAATGTAAAATATTTCAGAATCTTCAGAAGCAAATGTTATATCAAAAGAGAAGATCAAAATTTGGGTAAGTTTGAATCACGTGTTGATGAAGGTATCTTTGTTGGTTACTCATGCAAAAGAAAGGCCTATAAATGCTATAATCTAAGATTAAAACAGATAGTGGAGAGCATAAATGTTACATTTGATGAAGATGGTGTTCTAGTGAGTAATGATGAGGATATATAATCTTTGAAACTTGAGACAGAGGCTGAAAAAGACACAGATAAAATTGTAGAACAAGAAGCAACGAAGTAAACAATGATCATCAAGATATACCAGAAAAACAACAAGAAGCTCCTCCAAGGAGAACAAAAGAGTGGATTCAAAAGAACCATCCATCAAATCAAATCATTGGTGACATAAATGAAGGTCGATAGCTTCGTTCATCACAACAAGCTCACGTTGCTTTTCTAGCAACCTTTAAGCCTATTAGTTTTGAGGAAGCCAGCCAGAATGAACATTGGGTAGTAGCTATGAATGAAGAGTTGGATCAAATTGAGAAGAATAACACCTGGGAATTAGTTCCACGACTAAAAGATCAAAATGTCATTGGGACTATATTGGTGTTCAGGAACAAATTGAATGAAGATGGGCAATTTACCAGAAACAAAGCAAGATTGGTTTGCAAAGGTTATGCACAAGTGGAAGGAATTGATTTTGACGAAACATTTGCACCAGTTGCTAGAATGGAAGCCATCCGAATGTTTCGCGCCTATGCATGTTCCAGAAAATCGAAGTCTACCAAATGGATGTTAAGTCAACATTTTTGAATGGAGAATTACAAGAATAAATTTACATCGAAGAACCTGAAGGTTTTCTACTATTACAAAAAGAAGACTATGTTTTCAAGTTAAAGAAGGCTCTATATGGTCTCAAGCAGGATCCCAGAGCATGGTATGCTCGTCTTGATGGATATCTATGTCAACAAGGGTTCAAGAAAGGTACTGTTGATATAAATCTTTATGTACAAATAGATGAAGATAATTTAACAATCGTTGAGGTATATGTGGTAGCAATGATGATCGACTAAGTAAGAACTTTTCTACAAAGATGCAAAGTGAGTTTGAGATGTCTTTACTTGGTGAGCTGACATACTTCTTAGGGCTTCAAATATCTCAGTAAGAGAAAGGAATATTTATATGTCAAGCCAAGTACATCAAGGAGATTCTCAAGAAATTCAAAATGGAAGATTGCGAACCCATCCTTACTCTGATGGTAAGAGGTTGCAAATTGAGCATAGACGACTCATCTAAGGATGTGGATCAGAGGTTGTATGGATCTATGATTGGTAGTCTTCTATATGTAATAGCCTCTCAGCAAAATGTTATCCAAGCAGTTGGACAAGTAGCAAGATTCCAAGCAGCACCAAAAGAATCACATATTATTTTCGTAAAAATAATTCTTCAATATCTAAAGGGCATAGAAGAATACGGCTTGTGGTATCCCAAGGGTGACAGTCTCATTATTCAAGCATTTAAAAATGCAGATTGGGCAGGAAGCATTGATGATCGTAAGAGTAGTAGTGGAGCAACATTCTATCTAGGTGGTTATCTCATGTCATGGTTGAGCAAAAAGCAATCTTCAATCCCGTTATGTACAATGGTAGCAGAATACATTGCAACAACATCATGTTGTACTCAAGTCCTTTGGATGAAACAAACTTTGCAATATCTTCAAGTACAATTCAGTGAACCTATTCCCATATTTTGTGACAACACTAGTGCCATCAGCATCTCCAAGAATCCTGTCATGCATTAAAAAAAAAAACACATTCTGATAAAATATCATTTTGTTAGAGAAAAAGTCATTGAAAAGAATATCAAACTTGAGTATGTTTGTACAAAAAAACAAATTAATGATATCTTCACTAAACATTTACCTCGTGAAGCATTTGAATATCTTCGTCAAAAACTTAGGATTCTCCCAAGTTCTCATTCGATTACAGGTCTGTAGGACAATTGTGCGTCAGTAAGAGTGGAAGTGTGTACAGGTCCACAGGATGGTTGTGTTTCAGGGGGAGTTACCCTTTGCCATTGATGTCAAAGCGGGAGATAATTTTTTAGGAAGAGGTGTCATGATCATAGGGGGAGTACTTGTGTTGCCATCAATGCCAAAGGGGGAGATTTTTGATTACCGTTTGTCATTGATGTCAACCCAAGCAGCACTAGGGGCTAACCCAATATTGCATGGGAATTTTGACCTAACAAATTAATATATTCTGGATCAATAATGCATTTGATTGTTTCTACTTGTCGATATTTTTCCTTTGATATATGGCACACCATGTAATTCTTCACGGTTTGAGAGATATTCATGTTTGAAGTTTTTACCCCCAGTTAGTGGGCTAAAACCCCATGGGGTTGGGGCATGGGTCATTGAAAAGTAATAATTAATATTTTTTTAAGATCCTAAAATACCTCCAATCTTCACTTGTTGAATCCCCTCTCAGCCTAAGCATTTATATAAATTGTGATCCTCATTTCCTCCTTATGTAAGGGATTTCGCCATCTGAAATAGGTAATCGTGGAATTTGCGCTCTAATTTTTTTTCTACGAAGGCTTAGAAGCTGAAATTTTTATGAGGCGAAGCCGAAAGCCTGAGGAAGCTGTTGTAAAACTTTTATATCAAGGTGCACAATATTTTTGGAGATATTATCTGTGGAATTCAGGGTTTTTGCAGGCTCCTGAAATTCATCTCAAAGTAGTGACCTTGGTAAATTTGTCATAACTCTCTCTCTGAGTATCAGATTTGAATTCCATAAAATTTGGCAGATAGTGCACAGTTTTTAATTTTTTATCTATCAATTTCAAAGCCAAATGAAGAAACAGTGGTACGTGGCACACCATACAAGTGCAATATGCTGAAACAGTCCATAATTAAAGCATTGTGATAGATTGGGTATAACTCTCTCTTGAGGAATCCAAATTGGGTCAGACCTATGGCATTGGAAATACGACTCAGAGGACTACCACAAGACCAAAAATTAGATATTGAGGATCTTAAATAACAGAGATACACCTAATTCAAAATAGAGCTCCTAGAAGGCAAGAAAAAGCTAGATCATGTGTTGTCAATGGTTGCAAAGGACCAGAATTTCTATGGTAGCAAAGAAAATCAAGGTGCAGTAGAGGGTAGCATGACAAGAGCAACAACCAAGGTGCATAACAACAGCAATAAGTTCATCAAATGAAGTCTTCAAGTGGGCAACACTGCATACAATTATTGTAAAGGTATCATTGTACTTAGTCATTGTAAATACATTATTGTACAAATTTTACTAGTGTCTATCTGCCAAGGGTTGAAGAGGTGATGTTGGGAGGTCTAGGATCATCATTAGGTGGTTGTGTCAAAGTTGAGGTTATGGTATAGTATATCTTCTTCTTCTGCATCATTCTATATCATTGTAAAGTGGACCATTTTCTGTGGTACGAGAGTCCATTCTTCTTTTATTCTTCTATAGGGTGGTAGGGTGGTGGTAGGGTGAGTTGTAGCTCATTGGGTGTTGGGGCATCCATTCAGTTGACTACTAAAGAATCTCGGGCGTTGGAGCATCCATCCAGTGGGAGTTGGAGAAGAATGCTTCTCTCGATTCTAGGAAGTTGGAGCTTTATTTTCAATTGGAGTTGAATATTAAAGAATTATTAGAAAAGCATTAGGTGGCTTTTGTCCCAGAGTGGGTTTCCACCTTAAAAACTGTGTGCATTTGTGTTCCTCTTGTTTGCTGCTATCATTATACAAACATTGATAATAATTGAAGATTAAATAATGCTTTAATTGAAAGGAATATTGATTAACCCCCCCCCCCTCTCTCAGTATTTCCAAGAAAATAACCATCCAGAAATGCAGAATTAACATCTCGTTGGTGTAGCTTCCACTGATATTTTATTGTTAATGAAATTAACATTCTAATAGTATTTATTTTGGCTACACGAGAAAAGGTTTCTTCAAAGTCTATTCCCTCCTGTTGTCAATAACCCTTTGCTACCAGTCCAACTTTAAACTATTATATATTCTAATATGCATTAGTTTCAGGTTTTTAAATCCACTTACAACCTATGGGTTTTTTCCTTTAGGAAGTTCTACTATATCCCAAGTCTGGTTTCAAATAATTTATTCTATTTCTTTATTCATTGCAACCCTTCATTCATTAGATTGACTTGATTCTTTATAGTTTGTGAGCTCTATAACATTTGAAATGTTTGACATTAAAGCATAGTCTTTCAATCTGGATGGTAATTGAGTCTAACTACCTGATCTACTCGATAGAGGACTCACCTCAAATATGTCTACTTCAGACCTCTACGGGCTTCCCTTGTTGACTACAAAACCTATTTCTTCATATTTCTTCTGCTGTTGTTGCTTATCCTCACTGATTTATTTTATCAATAATGGAATGTGCCATCCTTTATGATTGTCTTCCTTTCCTTCCTCAACCTGCTAATGAAATATAACATCTCAACTTGTAATTATTTTATGAGTCACGGGATTAAACAACTTGTAGGCTTTAAACTCAGTGCAATATCCTACAAAGATACATTCCATGGCCTTAGGATCTAACTTCTTTCTATCCTCTTTGGGTATATGGGAAAATAATTTTGACCCAAAAACTCTTAGATGAATCACTACTGGTTTAAATCCATAAAGTGATTCAAATAGAGTCTTAAAGTTAAGACAATTAGTAGAACTCATATTCTTTAAATAAACAACAGGGTTGATAGCTTCAGCCTAAAAACCATTTGATAAATCCTTACCTTGAAGCATACTTCGTGTGCACTCCACTACGGTTCTGTTATTTCGTTCTGCAACTCCATTTTGTAGTGGAGTGTGTGGTACTGTGAACCATTGAACAATCCCATGGTATATGAAAAAATTCATGAACTAACCCAATCTGTATTCTCCCCCTTGATTAGAGTATAGAATTTTTATGAATTTCCATGTTTTATTCTCCAATAGAGTCTAAAATTCCTTAAAACATTGAAAACTATAACTCTTTTTACTTAGAAAACATATCCAAGCAAGTCTAGTGCAGTCATTAGTAAATAGTAGAAAGTAATATGCACCACCTAGAGACCCAGTCTGCACAGGTCTGCATATGTCTGTATGCACCAACTCTAGAATATATCTTTCCTTCCTATCAACATGCAAAGGAAATTCTTCTCTATACATTTTCCCTAATGCACATCCATCACAATTTAACTGAACATTATGAAAAACAAGGATTCCATTGACCATACCTTTTCTTTGAAGTTGCATGAGGTCTTGTAGATTGAGGTTGCCTAATCTCTGATGCTAGATATTTTCAGTTGTTAATCCTATTGAAACCAAAGCTTGGTGTGGCATGATATTGAAATTCAATCTATACAGGCCCCCCACATGCACTCTTGATGCATCTGGTTCCATCTTGCTACCCTTTATGACACAAAATTTCTTGAATAATTCAACTTGCAGGTCCTGATCAATTATTATTGATACAAAGATTAAGTTCTTCTTAATCCCGAGCACATACATCACATTCTTAGTATGTATGATGTTACCGCTAGGCAACATTACTGGAATATCACTGTACCCTTTGATCTCATAGCCTCTGTCATCTCCTAGATAAATTTTAGATCCACAAGAGGTTTTTAAAAAAACTCAAACCAATTTCTCTTACGTGTTATATGCGTGGATGCACTAGAATCAACATACCATATGTCGTCCTCATCCTCCTCAGAAGTTGAAAGAGCACAATCAACTACAAATAATGAAAGATCATGACTGTGACCTTCATCAGTAAAATATCCCATGTACTTACTCTTCTTATTCCTAGATTTATCTATCTACCTCTTAAAGTAGAACTTACCTTGATGACCATTTTTACCACAGTAAAAGCATTTATTGCCAAAAAAATTATTTGCATACATATCTCTAAATGGTATTTTTTGAAAAGTGCTTCCGCCTTTCTGTTGCTACTGTGGTTGTTTCCCTTTGTACGACTTTCTCTTCACCATCAACGCAAGATCGACACTCTGAGGTCTCAAATTCTATCACCACTCTTCTTCTTGTAATAGAATTCCTGTCAATTCTTCAAATGCAAGGGCTTTATCTCTTGCAGCTAAGCTTGTGATGAACATAGGATATTCATCCTTCATTATGTTCAACGTGATTGTGAATAGATCGAAATCAAACACCTTCTCCCCGATGTACCCCAATCTGTCCTTTATGTCTATAACAGTTGCAATGAATCCAACGACAGATTCATTCTCCTCCATCCTCATCAAAAACAACTTGCCCTTGAGTGAGAAGATGTGATTCATGTTTTATGTATGGCATAAGTTCTTGAGCATCATCCAGATCTCAGTGGAAGATTTTCCATCTCTGAGGTGTGGGATAATATTGCCTTTAACAGACATCTTCAGGAAGACTTTTACCTTGTTCTCCCTTTTATCCTAGTCTTGTAAGTGCGGTTTTCCCTGTTACAATATTTGGTTTTTTCTCATCACCGCTGAAAATAAACCACGCATTCGCTTCCTCAAGAAGTGTTTGTAACTTGAATTTCCAATTGGTGTAATTGGATTGATCAAGTTTGCTAGACTCGTTGAGATATGTGTTTGTAAAGTTATTCATACTGGGACTGATTGGATTGTTGATCCTCTGATTAATTCTAACCAATTGAATAATTACAAGCTACACTAAAAAATAACTCAATACATACCAGAACCTAATCATAGATCTACTACCAATCTGGCACGATCTCTATGACTGCAACTTAGATCCACCACCGATCTGAAGATTTGTTGTGTCTGCGACTTAGATCAACCACAAATGGATAAATCCGATGTGAAAAATCACTAAGAAATGTGTCCACAACTCAGATCCACCAAAATCAGGAAAGTCCCATGTGAAGAACCACCAAAAAATGTGTATGCGACTTAGATCCACCACAACCGGGAAAATCCCATGTGCAGAACTGCCAAAAGGGGGGTCAATGCCTTTCTGAACCCAAAATCTGTGCTGAATTGAAATTGATTCAAGTGACCCGCAATTAGTGTGGTTATGGCCCTAACAGTCCCATTGATTGTGCCTATTGGCGTGACTGTCAAGCCAGAAAATGCATCGACCCGCTTGTGCTCAGGAAAAAAAAAAATATGAGACCCTGTGAGGAATTGTGTTCCTCGTGTGAGTGAGGTGTTTATTGTAGTACACCTAGTCCTCTATGAGCATTGAAGTTCCTGTGTGCACCGCAACCACCAAGGCTATGTATCCGTGAAGGCTTTGTAACCACAAGGGCTCTGTAGCCAGTTAGGGCTCTAAAGGAAATCAGGCTCACTCGGTCTGAGTTATGATACCATGATAAAAAATCAATTGAATAGAAGAGGTAGCTCTTAGGTGAGTACTGCACCACGATACTGCACTCTAAATGGAGAGTACACTCTACATTCATTAATCAAATGATACAACTATAAGTACATCACAAAGGAGTAGGAAGTTGTAAACAAACTCTTATATCCTAGGAACTAATCCTAACTTAAGGAGATACATTACAATAGTGTAACCATTTCTCCATTAATATAAAATAATATTAATTATTTTCAACTAGGGCAACATTTCTGGCATCTCATTAAATTTAGTTTAACCAATTTCCATACATTTCATTATATTTTTATTTCGAAACTTTTCATTATATTTTTTATTTCTTTTGAATTAGGATAAATTTGGAATTAAAATGAACTTATGCCAACTTTTAAAATTTCACATTAGCTACAAGAGTTATTTACCTACTTCCTAATGACTAACTCAACATTGCTAATTTGTAATGGTGCAATAACTACTTTCAATTTTGATCCTTTTACAACTATGGTAGTGTTTGAAGTATGATAGGCCTTAGGTTAAGGAAAATATTTTGATCCTTTTACAAGTATGATAGGCCCGAGGTTAAAGCGGATATTATTGGTACATAATATATCACTTTTCCACTTCTCCTCGACTATGGAAAACATATCCCTTAAAATAAGGAATATACTATGTAGAATATTTAATTACTTTTATTTTTTATAAGAGAGTTTATATTGTAATATTAATCCAAATGGATTTATCTATCTATCTATCAAGCAATATTTGATTACTTTAATTTTTTATAAGGAAAATTTATATGGTAATATTAATCCAAATAGATTTATCTGTATATCTATTAAGCAACAAAAGAGATGGAATTAATTAAGGTGTTATATTTTATTGTTAAATATGAAAAAATAATATACTACATAGAATTAAACTATACAATAATTTTTTTTTTGTACCTTTCTATTTAGGATGAATACTGGTGTTTAATTTATATATTGTCTTGTATACTGATAAAAAAACATTAAAATACAAAAAAAATATATATATGGAAATGATGTAAATATAAAGAATTGAGACATGTGGTTTGTGGGCTATTATAGAGGAAAATCTCTCTTTATTTTCTCTGTCGCTATCCACTTTGAACTACTTTGTTCATCTATGGCTGAAAATGCACTCAACTAGGATGTAACTCATTTTCCTCCTAATATATTAGTTATAATAGAAGTGAAAATCCAACTAGTGGTTTTAAGTTTGAATCTTTCAACTATTAAGCTTTCTACTATATTCTTCATCATGGTACAGTGTTGGCCCCTTTCTCATTACTAATGAGGTGGTATTATTTTAAAACATGGTGGACAAAACATAAAATTCAACTTCAAGGTGGCATGCAATTTTCACAGATACATTTTTTTATGTCTTTCTTATCTTTTTGGAAATGTATCTAAGCATAGAGCACAAGAGGGTCTAGTGCGAGTGAGATTTTGGACTCCAAAATACTTCATTAAATGCCTCAAAGTGCCTCCATAAGGTTTTAAACACAAATTTTCCAAATTGGAACCTCGAGGTAAAAAATATTATGCAATCTTATTCAATCTAAAATTTTCGCTATAAAAGAATTTAGATATATGAAAAATACTATAGTATCCAATTTGGATCATACCTCCTCATTTTCTAGAGGCTTATCATTCCCAAAAACTTTGACAAAATGAGGTGAGGAAATTTTTAGTCTATCGTCTCCCTCAACTTCCATTTAACTTTGCATGAAAGCTATCGCTTCAAAGCAATTTTCTAAATTTTATGATTTCTTATTTTGTGATTACAGACCTCATCTAAAAAATTGTATCCTATATTAACTCTACTTGATCACTTCATCTTAAATCTTCTATAGAAGCTATGATATTTTTATCGCCCTAGTTTAGTGTGGAAAGCTCATAGAGTTTCATGGTTTCTGAATAGATCACCAAAGTAAATGAGCATTTATGGGGGGTATATTGAGTTCCTACGCATTATCTCCCACCTATTCTAGTATATCGAAGGGACCATATCTTCAAGTCTTTATTTTCTTAGAAGGACCTTGTAGCATCTCTTTGTTCAAATTTAACCATATAGTTTGTCTCCCAGCTAGAATAAAGTCTCTTTTCTATGTCAATAATTCTTGGTCTTTTACTTTTCTTGTCACTTATTCAACAACTCCTTTAATTAAAGATCGATTTTCCTCTCCTTCTCAAAAAAATTATCTGCCCTTAAGGAATTCCCTATTAGATCCTCCCTCCTCCTGAATTCCCATATGCGGGTGAATGCATGAAGTTGGGTAAGAATTTTGGGCCAAATGCAGCTATGAAATTTCAAAAATCTCCCTATTTTATCGAATTAAAGCCCTCAAAATTCATATAAGCATTGTGAATTTTGATTTGGAGTAAGAAGACAATACATGGAGAATTATGGGGTTGTCCTAATGATATTTTTTACAAAAATTTTTAGTGTTGTCTAGTCTCTCAATTTTCCATTCAATGCAATGCTTCTCTTTGTAAATTTCCACACATGTTAAGAGGTATGTGAGTGTTCACATAACGCAACTTAGTTTGACATGTGTAATTTACACGTAGAGAAATAATTTTTTCATATTAAAAAGTTATTTTTTTTATGCAAAGTTATAATTTTTATTATTTTTTGAAGTTGGCGGAGTAATGTTTCAATTGCATTTTGTATACATGTGTTCACGTAAGGTTTTTTTCAACTATTTAAATATATTGATAAACCAACAGAAATGTAGTGGTAGTTTTAGAATTTTTTTCATTGTTTATATTTTATGATATCGATTTTTTATTCAACTACTTCAAAATTGTCCAAAACAAATTCAAGCATTATCTTTAAAAGAAATCAAATGAAAAATGTTATATGAATTAGAAAATTTCAAAATCATATGAAATTGGATAGATGATTCCTTCATCAATCCAACATGATCAACTCTTCCACTCGAGGACATTTTTTTCCTATGTCTTCTATGGTATAAAATGATGTTGTAGTAAAATTTGTAGAAGGGGTGCAAAAATTGTGGCTTTTGGGAAATTGGAAACTCGATTGAGGGCTTCAAATGGTTGATTGAGTGCTTGAATTTAAAATTTATATACATAAATCAGATTCAGCCATTTACATGGTTAATTAGGGGTTCTATCGAGCTATATGGATCGATTGAGCGTCTGTAAAACAATTTTCAAATTCCTATGTGGATCCCATAATCCCATAATTTAGATTTTATAATCGATAAATATATAAAATTTAATCCATTAATAATTTAACCAAGTTTATATGATATTATTTTATGAAAAATGGGAATTCAACTACATCTAGGTTATGAACAACATTATAAAGTTTTTATGTTATTCCGCCGAGAGGCGCATTCTAGAACCCAATATGGTCGCAAGGTGTAAGTACGTTTTTTTGTGGTAAAAATGTACTTTATCATATACCCTGAATTTGTGGTAAAAATGTACTTTATCATATACCCTGAATTTTAATGGATCATAAATTTACCTTCCACAAAAGTTTATACCACACTAAATGTCCAAATTAAAACTAATGTTTAAATATTGCATTAAAATTCAAAATTTTAATATAATTTTTTTTATTATGTCATGTAGAAACCTTATTAAATCTAATATTAATATTAGAAATATATTATTATGGTTAATATTAGATTTTGAAAAATATATATATATATATATATATATATATATATATATATATATATATATATATTGGCTCGTTTAGACTAATCCTAATCTTCCCATTTTTTCTCCTCCCATCCCACCCACGGGTTTCGAACCGGAGACCTTGTAGAATGGAGTGCCTTAAGAGTGCACCCCATCACCGACTGCTCTATACCACATGGGCTATTTTAATAATAATATTATTAAATTTACTAATTTTGGATTAATATAATATTAAATTTAATAATATATATATATATATATATATATATATATATATATATAATATAAATTAATGTATTAGGATGTATATTAGCTCCAAATATGTATGGGAGGGAAGAACAAATACCTAGAGTGATAGAGGTGGAGATAGAGAGGGAGTGACAAAGGAGATATGGGGATAAAGAGAGGGAGAGAGAAGAGGAGTTGAGAAAGAGAGGATGAGAGGAGAGAGGGAGAGGGAGAGCAGGGTAAGAGAGAGAGGGGGGAACAAAATCATTAAGAGAGGTAGAGGAGGTGAGAGTGGAGGATAAAGAGAGGGGGGGAGATATAGATTTGGAGGAAAATATAGGGAGGCAAAAAGAAATACATATAAAGAGATAAACTCATAGAGAGAGAGATGGAGTGACAAGGGAGGGATGGAGAGAGAGAGTGTGGGTATGTTTGGGGTGAGATATAAATACAAAGTAGTAGAGATGGAGAGAAGGGGGAGAGAGAATGAGAGAGGGAGGGAGATAGTGACTTAGTTTGAGGACATAGAGAGAGAGAGAGAGAGAGAGAGAGAGAGAGAGAGAGAGAGAGAGACGGTGGAGCGAGACAGAGGGAGGTGGGAGAGAAAGTGAGATAGATGAAGAAAAACAAAGGAGTTGAGACAGAGTGGGGGAGATAGGGGAGGTAATAAGAATGACATAGAGAGAGAAAGGTGGAGAGAAAGAGAGAGGGAGTGAAAAGGGATATGGAGACATATGGAGAGAGGAGAATGGGAGGGAAGAGAGATAGAAGTGGTGACAGAGGAAGAGAAGGGGAAGATATAGAGAGAAGGAGATGGGGAGAAGGAGAGGGAGGGATATATAGATAGAAGAAAAAATGTGTATTTTTTCAAGGTGATATAGATAGAGGAAGAAGGATAGACATAGGGAGATAATGATATAGGTGGAAGGGGGAGAGAGGGAAGAAGAGAGAGATGGAGGGAGGGAGGAAGGGAGGGATAGATAGATATGAAGAGAGAGAGAGTCTGTGTTTTGGGGGTTATAAATAGAGACAAAGAAGGAGAGATGAAAGGATATATAAATATAGTTTGAGGGGGGAGAGAAATGGAGAAAAATTGTCTGCACTAGATGCATTGATTTTAGTGTAGATGCTAATTTCGAATCCTATTTGATTTATTGCATTAGATGCATTGGTTTCTATGTATCTGTTGATTTCTAATTCTATTTTATTTGTGTAGGTGGATATTGGTGGAAACCAGTGTATTCCAATTGATACACCACCATTGTACCATTATTTCTTTAATTTTTTTTAATTGTAGCACAAGTTACTATTTTCGGAAGTTTTTCGAGTCCTGAGCTTCTGGAGCCATTTTGAGGCCCCAAACGACTTTTTTTTGGAAAATGAGAAAACAATAAAAATCATTTACCACTTGGAATCACAATTTTTATTGCTCAGATAGACATTTCTAACAAGGTATCATGTGCATCAAACAAAGATCGTATGCCAATGTTACAACCCTCATAATTTGATGTACCAATTTACCCCAACGGGGCCCACAGTTTTGTCCCTTCATCTCCTAGAGTTAGGTTTTTGGATGCTAAGGATTTCCCATCATTTCTCAATCATAAATATTCCCTGAAGCCTCATTGTAACATAGCTCAAAGGCATGTAGCCACCACATATCTTCTCAGAGATAAGATACCATTGCCTGAGGTAGCCTATTTACATTCTGTATGTAAGCATATTTCAGTTCTTTGATATTAATAAAATGAAGTGTTATTTCTACCTCATCTCTATATTTATTGTTATATCTATATTCTATTTTCTTCGTGATCAAGTTCGGATCAATGGTATGAGAGTGGTCTACTCTTTCTCTATTTTTATTTTCATGCCCCCAATGAGGTCATTGTATACTAAGTTCGAGATTGGATTTCTTATAACTTTGCAAGACGAGCCTTGCAAACCTTGACGAATTCTCATGGAAGAAGAAAATAAATATGAGGGAGTAGTACATCCTTTCAAAATATTTCTCAAAGAAACCCTTGAGTGATAGAGGAATACGATGATGGAAAAAATTTCCTAGATCCTTAGATGACTACCAACAAGTGACACATATTTTTCTAGTAGCCACTCTCGAAGCACCACTCCCTTTAAAGTACAAGTTGAAATTGACATCTCCATATTTTATGGTCAGATATATGTAGATGTCATATATAAATGGTTAAATATTCTAGAAGGATATTTTTCATTTCATGGTTTTTCAAACTAGGAAAAAATTACTTTTTCACTCCTCAAAGCTATGCCCCATGTCAAGGACTAGTGGGAAACCTACCATGAGATGATGGACAAGTGGGAACCCTCACAATTTTATTCCACACCCATCTAGAATTATTTTTTGGATGCCATCATGGAACAATATTACCATATCGTGAGCTATGAGGATAAGTACATAAAGTGGACCACGTTATGGTAGGGAAGGGACAAAGACCTACGAGAGTTCACAAATATTTTTCAAACCGTGAAATGTTGGGTATTAAGGATTCTTAGGGAAATTTGGTACTCATGTACTGTGACTGTGTACGCAAGTACATCGAGGACCAGATGGATTTCTTGGAAATCTTCTTGCTCGATGCTGCCTATCGATACATTGTCAAGGCCGAGTAGAAATTTAAACACAAGAAGTGAGACTTTGGATATGTGAATCCAAAGCAATGGAAAGGTGCCCCAAAAATATATAAAAAAGGACAAAGCGAAGGCGTGTCAGCCTAGTACAACCTGCTGAAGCTGCAAGTGTAGACAACACGATGAAGAAAAATGGGGATATGGGAAAACGGTGTGAGTTCCATAAGAGCCCCACTCACAACAAAAGTGAGTTTGTGGCCAAGAAGTCACTAGTGGCTAAGCTGAAGCATTTTGAATCAGATGCATGTTTTGACTATGAGTTAGAACCTGAGAAGGGGAATAACAGAGGGAAGAAGATTATTGATTTGGATCATAGTGCTACCATTACCACAATCAAGATCCATAGGGATGATACTGAAGATCTAGAGGATGGGGAGTGCATGTTCCACTCATAGATGTGGGTGAAGGGTTATTCAAAACAATTCATTATTAATATCAAGAGCCCAAATAATTTCATTTCAGCAAAGTTCATGAAGCAGTAGGGCCTACCAAACACAAAACATCCATATCCGTACACCATCGGTTAGCTTCAGCAAGGGCGATATCTCCATGTCTGCCAGTAGTGTCGCCTTCCCTACAACATTAAGCCATTCACAGATGAAGTACTCTATGATGTTTCTACTCTTGAACTTTACAATGTATTATTAGAAGCAAACACACTTGAGCAAGCGAGATGCACTATATGAGTCTAGGCCTCATATTATTATTATTATTACTCTGGGAAATAAGTTGTAAAATATACCATAAGTCGCATCACCTATTTCCATCTCTTTTATCACTACAAAGAAATGTAGTAATATCATTTCTCAGATGAGGAAAATTATTTTCCTTATGATTCCCCCTTAGGGAAAGAATAATATTGTGGCCACAGGCTTGATATAGGGCTTCTCCACATGAAAAAAAAAGATGGAAAAGTTTGTGGAGGAGTACATCGAGATATTCACCTCACCCACATGGGTACCTGTTACATGTCATTTTGTGTAATGTCCCTAATTTCTATGCTTTTATTAAACATTTGGACAAGTCCTAAAGGGTACAATGGACCCCAAAGGAAAATAATTGTGTGGATTTATTTTATTATTTTAATTTAATAAAATAAAATGGAGATTAATTGTACAAAGACTATATTATGATTAGAGATATGGAAACCAATCCATGAGGATGGATAAGGTTCATAAGACTTTCCCCAGTCCTCCAAAAATCCTTGGACGAAATAAATTAAATATTAAAAATTAGATTGGAGATAAAAATATAAAAAGGTACCTCAGTAAAGAGGAAATTACTGGGAACAGGTGGAATTAATATAGAAAGAGGAAAATATAGCTTCAAAGTACTTTTGTGGAAGAAACAAAACGAAAGCCTAGGAACAAAGGAAAACAACATCCAGATTTAATTGGACACAGTTAAGGGAAATAGGCTGATGGGAAATCAGGCTTAAATAAGCAGTTTTAGGATAGACAAGAGGTTGTATATTGCTGGATAATTTGATCTCTTCTCGAGGGGAGCTATGGAGAAAGAACTCAAAGGTTGGGTGGAACGTATTCTACCTTAAGGGGTATGCACCAGTTAATTTAATTTTCACTCAGTAATTAGTATTGTTATGATTATGATGGCTAATTAAGATAGTAGCTGTAAATGAAATTGTTTAAAATTTGGTCATGATTAGATATTATGAAATTAATATTAAGTATAAATTAGGTGGGAAGTCTGTATATTGAACAGGTTAAACTATATCAAATATAGTCTGTTCTATATTGTTGCACAGATATAAATATGAAGAGTACCAAATCTTAGAATGCCTAAACCTGGTTGGAGGTTTAGATCTGAGGTTAGGTGACTCTCATAACATTAATTCCACATAATATTCTTATGATAGCATTATGTTGCAAATCAGAAATTTCTGTTAATAAACTAGCACAGAAAAGAGAAAAAAAGTGCATGAAAATTGATTGTTAGGAAATTTCCTATGCTATAATTATAAATGTACCAAAATATATTATGAAATTAATATGTACAATAAGTAAGGGAAATATATTTCCAGAATGAATCAAGAAACTAGTACTGTAACTAAAAGTACTACATAACAATTTCAAGAAATTCATTAAAGAACACAAGATTCTGTTCCATATATTACATTATTACAACAACATGAATACCAGAGTCCATAGATTTACATAGTCCAAATGTATTCTAGATAAATAATTTTGTATAAATTTTGGATGATGTTGCTTTTAAATAAACTGGAAAGGGTCCTTGAAAGTTATGCATAGATTGCATATCAGAAAATTCCAAAGTAGAATTATGGGCCAACCTGAGGAAAAAGGATTCCATAAATAGGCTTAACTATGAAATAATTTTAATATTATGTAAGCCAGGTAGTGTTCGGAAAACACCTGCATTAAACAAAAACTATGAATTAGTTTCGAGTCCAGTTATTAGCAACAATAATCAATTTTAAAAACTCAAATAGAGGTAAGACTTTTACCTTGGAAACAAAGAAGGAGCATATGACCTGTAATAATAATAAGAGGAAATTAATTATTACATTAAACCCTTTATTTCAGTATGAGTTGCGAATTGATTTAAGATACTCTGTATATTGATTAACGAAAACATAGTTAAAGCGTTGTAGGAATAATAATTTCCTAGATGAGGAATAGGTATGGAAAGCTCAACATAAATTGAATATTTAAGAGAGTAATAAAAAGAAAATTCGAAAACACTCAATTTATTTAGAGTATGAGTATCCTATTTTGAAAAAATAGAGAACACTTTTCAAATAAAATTAAAATGTAAATTATGAAACAGAGGAATCATATATTTCCGCAGAAGAGGTATGAATTCCTCAAAACCCTAGACGAAACACGAAACCTTTGAAAGAGGCATTCATGAGTACAAATCATCCTTGCGCATAGAAGTATTACCCAACGAAATTATTGGAATGGGTAATGACTATTAAATATGAGTGAAACCTATAAAATAATATGCGAAGTTGAGCTAAGCGTAATTTTACCAGAGTATACATAGAAACACATCATGGATATAATATGGGGAAGCTATAAAAATATACTTGGAGAAATCAATAAAAAAAAAAAACAGAAAATAGTTATGCTGAGAACCAAAAACGTAAAATCCATTCATTCCTCGATTTAAGTACGCTGGCAGACACAATGGATATTAGGAATTCTTATTGAACAAAAAATACAATTGAAGAAATTTTCAGTAAGAAACAAAACCGGCCTCGTAAAACAGTTCCTAGAAATACGAGTAATGATAATTTTTGGAGGAAATACCAGGATAGTTCGACAAGATAACTAAATTACTGGTCAAAAATGTTATGGGAAAAACGTACCTCGAGCCAAGAATACTCGGCAACAAAGGTTGGGTATTGCGATCCATAAACTCCTTTGCACAAACTAGAACTAACCATGATACTTAAATATTTATTTGTATGTAAAAATGTTCGAATAAGTAAAGGCAGTGCATAGTAAAATTTTGAAATGAGAAACTGAAATGAATGATAAATAAGTTAAACCATAACAATAAACCCAGAACTTAATATAAGGAAAAACGAAGAGTGGAAAGATTTAATGGATGAAAAAAGAAAATGCAGACTCATTACCTATGTTGGAGATTTCCGAAAAGGTGGAATTCATTTCTGAATGGAAACGCAGAACCAACTCTGTGTGTCCTTAAGAGACTCGTTTACGAAATAATAATGTTAGCTATGGATTGAAGCTACTGTTTCTACTAGAAATCAAAATGTAAACAGAGACGAGTGTGGTTGTCCAATAGAGAACTCGGAAATGAGTGCTCACAAATAAAAATGAAACCTCTTATCAGATCTCAAACCCTATTTTGTGGTGTATCCAAACCCTACACGCATTATCAATCTAGTGGTGGAGTAATTTCCTCTGGATTGATGGGTTGAATCAAAGAGCCATGTGAACAAGTACTTGAAATTTAATATTAAGAATGTCGAGAAATATCTCATGTAGTGGCGGTTGCAATTTTCCTACAGATAATTAAACCATATTTGTTCACAGTAAATTCCATAGGGTTGTGAGGGTTATTTGGAGTGACGTGGAGTCTCTAATGAGTGATTTATGCCTCTACGACATGAAACATTAGGTCAACTATTGAAATCGTAATTATCATATGAGAGATATCTCATCAAAATCCTGTCTCATTTCACATCGAAATGACATATATATGTTGTGTAGCGAGAACTGGAGTTAGGAGGAAAAACGACTTAAATAAATGAAGATATAGATGTCAAGGACTTTTAATAGTGGTTGTGTAAGAATTTCATTGCGGTAAGTGAAGTATAAGGGAATTCATGCCATAGAATGTGCAATCGTGTTGGAAGACTCGTATTAAGGGTTATACAACTTTCAAACCAAAAAAATTATATTTACACTTACAAATGAACTATACCATGGTGAATATGAACGTGAATAATTATATACAGGTGTCTGAGAATATACTCATGTGAATCCTAACTTTCACAAATCAGAGTTTAATTACAATGATAATCGAAGGGGGTTGTATGAAAATAAATATATAGTGGATTTTTAAGTAAAGCTAATTAAAGAATATAATGCTTAATGGAGTTACACTAAAAAAGGTTTTTAATTATTATTTTTAAATAGAAACATTATTAGTAATAGTTAGGAGGGGAAAGTTAACTATTAATAAATAAGTTTCCATGGGAAATAAAATAGGGAAGAATCCCTTAACTGAAAAACCTTACTTGAGGTTATTACAATGGGAGTATTTGTCATCATGAGCATATGAGTAAGTAGTGAGATAATACAACAAACTAACTTGTTGGTGGAGGAAGTACATCAAATTATGACGAATGATTTTCTGTCCATAGGGGTAAATTAGTGATAGCACTATAATTAAAAGAAAAAAAAATTTGTCGAAATAGAGATGTTACAAATGGTATCAGAGCCCATGTTAAAACACTGGGCCATAATGTGTACTCACACTAGAGAAACTTTTTTTGTTGCTATAAATTGTTTATTAAATTAATTTTTCGCTAATGTTTAAGTTTATGTATAGTGAAACGCTGCAGAACCATACAGCTGCAAACCATGAGTGAAGGAGATGAATTGTATGTGGATCTGGGTGGTGAATAAAATCCAACAGATCCTAATGCTCCATTGATGGCTATGATGCATTAGATGCAAAGAAAAAAGATGTAACTAAAAAAGCACAATGAAAGGCTATCTTTAGCCAGCGAAGAGCAAGAAAGGTTAATCAAATAATTAACCTCCCGGAATAGTCATGAAGGTGAAGGTTCTGGAAGAAAGAAAAAGGAAACTCTAAACCACTCAGAAGAGTCTAAGGAGGATGAAGTCTCTAGATAGAAATCTAAGAGGAATAAGTAATTACAGGGTGAATTTTGAAAAATCAAACCTCCCTCCTATAATGGAGAGAAGGAGGAAGATGCAAAAGCTTGGCTTCTAAACATGATAAAGTACTTTCAAGCTTACGAATATGAAAGTAACTTGAAATCCAGGCTGGCTATTTACCAATTACAAGGGAAGGCTACCTTTTGGTAGGAGTAAACCCAAATGGTGCATGTGTTAGATGAGAAAACTGTAACTTGGGATAATTTTCAAATCAAATTTGAACATAGATATCAGAATGAATGATATTATGATGATAAAGCCAAAGAGTTTCATGAGCTTAGGTTGGGAAAACTTAACATTGATGAGTTTGATACCAAATTCACCAACCTACTTGGCTACGTACCTTATATAAGGGAAGAGAAGGCAAAATTAAAACTTTTTAAAAAATTTCTACCTACTATTTACAAGGATAAGATATTATTTGATAATCCAAAAACAATGGATGAAGTGGTGCGCAAGGAAAGACTATGTTACCAGTAGTTTAAAGGGAGAAATGAACAAGAAAAAAATTGGCAGAACAAAGAAAAGGGTGACTCTAGTGGAAAAAGAAAAAAACTAGCATACTTAAAGAAATTTGGGATAAATCATCAAAGGAAGAAGTTTACCAAAATTGGAGAGAATCACCCAGTCCAATCACAAACAGGGTCTAAACAGATAGATGGAAACAACAAGAGAGAAGGAACTGTTAACATGAGAGAACCTCTAAAGTGTTGGGGTTGTGGAGAAATTCATCTATTGAGAGATTGTCCACACAGAAACATTCAGAATATACAATTTCTGATAGAGGAAACTACTGTAAATGATGTGGCATGAAACATCCCCCAAATCAGTGTAGCCTTGGAAGATCGTCAAGCTGAACACTAATCCACAATAGTTGAAATAGAAGGTATGATTGCTGAATAACTCATTTCTGTTTTAATATATCCAGGTGCATATTTAAGTTATAAAAGCCTTCAAATGGTAGAAAAATGCAAATTAAAGTCAGATAAATTTCAGCAATTACGGTTAGTTTCGTTAGCTACCAGGAAAAAAAAAGTGACTCATAAATTTCCCAAGACAACTATGAATTTAAATGGGTATAAAACTGAACTGAATTTGAATATTTTACTTCTAGGTTCTTATGATGTATTGGTAGGAATGGACTCGTTAGAAAAACAAAAGGCTATTTTAAATTTTTTAGACAAAACATTACACTATATAGATGTCGAGGGAAAACCCGTGATAGTAAAAGGGAAACCCAAACCCATATCTGTGAGACAAATTTCAGCACTTCAATTGAAAAGAACCGCAAGAAAAGGTTGCCAAGTGTAGGCTGTACAAGTGGAAGAATTGGGACAACAACCTGAAAATGATCTTTTGGAAAACTGACCAGTCATCCGAGAGTTCAAGGATGTGTTTCCTGATAAAATTCCTCATCTGCTCCCTAAAAGAGAAATTGATTTCTCAATTGAATTAGTATGAGGAGATACACCAGTCTCTAGAGCCCCATAAAGAATGAGTACCCCAGAATTGATGGAGTTGAAGATGCAATTACAAGAGTTGCTGGATAGAAGTTATATAAGACCAAGAGCACATGTACTATTTGTCAAAAAGAAAGATGGAACATTTATAATGTGCATATATTATCGATAATTGAATAAACTGGCTGTCAAGAATAGATATCCTCTACCCAGGATAGGTAATCTATTTGATCAAGTTAGGGGAGCCAGAGTGTTTTCAAAAATTGATTTAAGGACATGCTAACATCAACTGAGAATTAAATATGAAGACATAAGTAAAACTGCATTCAGAACCAGATATGGACACTATGAATTTGTAGTCTTATGTTTTGGGTTGACTAATGCACCTGCTACTTTTATGTGCTTAATGAACACTGTTTTGAATAGGTTTTTAGACAAAATTTTTGTCTTAGTATTTATTTATGACATTCTGATATATTCTAAGAATGAAGTTGAACATAAAGAACATCTCATAATTGTCTTACAAACACTCCAAGAAAATAATTTGTATGCTAAATTTAGCAAATGCGATTTTTTCAAAGATAAAATTCAGTACTTGGGCCATATAATTCCAGAGAAAGGATTAGAAGTGGACAAATACAAGATGCAAGCTATAATGGATTGGCCTGTGCCTACTAATGCTTTCTTTGTAAGATCTTTCATGGGGATTGTCAGATACTATATGAGACTTGTAGAGAGATTTTCAGCCTTATCATACCCTATTACATCTTTATAGAGGAAAGGAGTTAAGTTTGAGTGGAAAGAAAAATGTCAACATAGCTTTGAATAGTTGGAACTTAAACTTACAAATGCACCTATTTTAAATAATGCTGATCCATATTAGGAATTTTTAGTATGTACATATGCTTGTGGAAAGGGATTAGGAGGAGTGTTACTACAAGAAAACTAAGTCATAGCATATGAGTCAAGAAAATTAAAGAAACATGAATAGAATTACAGTGTTTATGACTTAGAGTTAGTTGCTATAATACATGCCTTGAAGATGCGGAGACATTATCTCTTAGGGAAAAAGTTCATATTGATGACAGATCACATTAGTTTAAAGTATTTCTTCATATAACCTGACTTAAATGCTAGAAAAGCTAGATGGTTGTCGTTCCTTAGTGAGTTTGACGTGGAGATCAAATATATCAAGGGGAAAGAAAAAATCCTGATTGCAGATGCATTAAGCATAAATTCTAGTTAAAGTGTTAATAATGTTGGGAGTAGTGAAAACTTTGATATTGAAGGATTGATACAAGAAGTGATGAGACAAGACCCAAACTATGAAAAACTTCAGGAAAATTTTTATATACAATAGAGGAAAGGGTATACCAAAAAATAGAGGGGACTGATTTTTTATAAAGACAGATTATATATCCCCAATGTAGACTCATTAAAGAGAGAAATTTTAGATGAGTATCATAAAATACCCTATGTAGGATGCCCAGGATATCATAAATTAATTTCAGCTTTAAGAAAGAACTTGTTCTAGCCAAGTATGAAAAATGATGTGGTAAATTATTTATCTAGATGTTTGGAATGTCAATAGGTAAAGGTAGAGCATCAGCATCTAGTACGATTACTGAATCTTTTACCCATTCCAGAATGGAAATGGGAAACAATTTCCATATATTTTATTACCAGTTTACTGAGAACTAAATACCAACATGACCCTATCATGGTAGTAGTTGACACATTGACTAAGGATGCACACTTTTTACCAGTACAATATGCTTTTGGAATAGATCAAGTAGCTAACGTATTTATGAAAGAGATTGTAAAATTGCATGGTATTCCTAAGATGACTATATCAGACAGATATGTAAAGTTTATTGCAGCTTTTCGGAGGAGTTTATTTTGGGGAATGGTTACCAAATTTAACTTTAGTACCGTATACTATTCCCAAACTGATGGAAAAACTGAAAGAACAAACCATATTTTAGAGGAGATGTTGAGAATGTATGTAATGGGCATACCAACAATGTGAAGGCTTCCTACATTTAGTGGAGTTCGCCTATAACAATAGCTACCAAGCCTCAATCAAGATGAGTCCTTCCGAAGCATTATATGATAGAAAATTCCATACACATCTAAGTTGGATTCAACTAGAGGATAAGTTAATACTTGGACCCAATGCATTGCAGGAAATGGAAATAACTGTAAAGAAAATTTAGAAAAATATCAAAAAAGCATAAGATAGGCATAAAATTTATGCAAATAAAAAAAGAATTCATAGAGAATTCAACGTGGGTGATCATGTTTACCTAAGGATTAAACCCAATAAGAGTACTTTTTACACTGGTAGCTATGAAAAAATAGCACCACGATACTATGGAAATTTTGAAGTACTGGAAAGAGTGGGACCGATTGCATACAAGTTGGCTTAATCTAGTCACATTAAGGTTCATGATGTTTTTCATGTTTCATTATTAAAAAAATATGTGCATGATCCTACTCATGTGATTGATTGGAATGTGATACAAGTGGAACTAGAAGGGGAAATCATTCCATAGCCACTTTGCATCTTAGCACAGGAAGAAATTGAGCTCCGAAATAGAACACTAGCCAGGGTGAAAGTGTAGTGGAGGCACTTTGCACCCAAAGAGGCTACTTGGGAGTGAGAGGAAGATATGAAGGACAAATATCCATCATTGTTTGAAAAGCGAATTTTATATTGTCTTTACAACACCGATGATGGTGTTTTGTTTTAGAGGGAAAATATGTAATGTCCCCAGTTTCTATGCTTTTATTAAACATTCGAACAAGTCCTAAAGGGTACATTGGGCCCCAAAGGAAAACAATTGTATAGATTTATTTATTATTTTAATTTATTAAAATAAAATTGAAACTAATTGTGCAAATACTATATTATGATTACAGATCTGGAAACCAAATCCTTGAGGATGGATAAGGTTCATAAGAATTTCCCAAGCGCTCCAAAAATCCTTTGAGGAAATAAATTAAATATTAAAAATTAGATTGGAGATAAAAATTTAAAAAGCTACCTCAGTAAAGAGGAAATTACTAGGAAGAGGTGGAATAAAACTAGAAAGAGGACAAGCTATATTTAAAGTACTTTTGTGGAAGAAACAATAGGAAAGCCTAGGCACAAAGGAAAGCAACATCCTGACTTAACTGGGCGCAGTTAAGGGAAACAAGCTGATGGAAAGGCAGGCTTAAATAAGCAGTTTCAGGATAGAAAAGAGGTTTTCTATTGCTAGATAATTTGATCTCTACTCGAGGGGAGCTGTGGAAAAAGAGCTCAAAGGTTGGGTGGAACCTAGTCTACCTTAAGGGGTATGCACTAGTTAATTTCATTTTCACTCATTAATTAGTATTGTTATGATTATTATGGTTGATTAAGATAGTAGCTGTAAATGAACTTGTTTAAAATTTGGTCACAATTAGATATTAGGCAATTAATATTAAGTATAAATTAGGTGTGAAGTCTGTACATTGAACACATTAAAATATAACAAATATAGTCTATTCTGTATTGTTGCACAGAAATAAATATGAAGAGTACCAAATCTCAGAATTCTAAAACTGGTTGGAGGTTTAGATATGAGGTTAGGTGACTCTACGAACATTAATTCCACATAATATTCTTATAATAGTGTTATACTGTGAATAAGAAATTTATGTTAAGAAACTTGCACAGGAAAGGGAAAACAAGTGCATGAAAATTGATAGTTAGCTAATTTCCTATGCTATAATTATAAATTTACCAAAATATATTATGAACTGAATATGTACAGTAAGTAAGCGAAATATATTTCCATAATGAATTTAGAAACTATTACAGTAACTAAAATTACTACATAACAATTTCAAGAAACTCATTAAAGAACATAAGTTTTGCCTATATATTACAATGTTACAACAACATGAATACCAAATTCCATAGATTTACATAGTCCAAATGTATTATGGATAAGTAAGTTTGTAAAAATTTAGGACGATGTTCCTTTTAAATAAACTGGAAAGGGTCCTTGAAAGTTATGCAAATATTGCATATCAAAAAATTCCAAAGCAGAATTTTGGACCAACCTGTGGAAAAAGGAGTCCATAATTAGGCTTAATTGTGAAATAATTTTAATATTATGTAAGCTAGGTAGGGTTCAGAAAACACCTACATTAAACAGAAACTATGAATTAGTTTCGAGTCCTAGTTATTAGCAACAATAATCAATTTTAAAAACTCAAATAGAGGTAAGACTTCTACCTTGGAAACAAAGAAGGATCATCCGACTTGTAATAATAATAAGAGGCAATTAATTATTACAGTAAACCGTTTATATTAGTACGGGTTGTGAATTGATTTAAGATACTCTGTATACTGACTGACAAAAACATAGTTAAAACGTTGTAGGAATAATAAATTCGTAGATGAGGAATAAGTATGGAAAGCTCAACGTAAATTGACTGTTTAAGAGACTAATAAAAATGAAATTTGAAGACACTCAATTTATTCAGTGTATCAATATCCTATTCTGCGAAAATAGAGAACAATTTTCAAATAAAATTACAATTAAAATTATGAAACAAAGGAATCATATATTTCCGCAGAAGAGGTATGACTTCCTCATAACCCTAGACAAAGCACGAAACCTTTGAAATATGCATTCATGAATACAAATCATCCTTGCGCATAGAGGTATTACCCAACAAAATGATTGGAACGGTTAATGACTATTAAATATGAGTGAAACCTATAAAATACTTTGTTGAGTTGAGCGAAGTAGAATTTTACCAGAGTATACATAGAAACACATCATGGATATAAGATGGGGAATCTGTAAAAATATACCTGGAGAAATCAATAACAACGAAAGACAGAAAGGAGTTACCCTGAGAACTGAAAATATAAAATCCATTCATTCCTCGATTTTGATGTGTTGGCAGACATAATGGATATTAGGAATTATGATTGAACAAAAATTATAATTGAAGAAATTGACAGTAAGAAATAAAACTGGCCTCATAAAACAATTCGCAGAAATCCAAGTAATGATAATTGTGGGAGGAAATACCAAGATAGTTCGACAAGCTAACCAAATTACTGGTCAAAATTTTTATGGGAAAAACGTACCTCGAGCCAAGAATACTCGGCAACAAAGGCTGGGTAATGTGATTTGTAAACTACTCTGCACAAACTAGAACCAACCGTGAAACTTAAATATTTATTCGTATCCAAAAATTTCAGAATAAGTAAAGGAAGTGGATACTAAAATTTCCAAATGACAGACTAAAACGAATGATAAATGGGTTAAACCATAACAATAAACCCATAACTTAATATAAGGAAAAACACAGAGTGGAAATATTTAATGGATGAAAAAAGAAAACACAGACTCATTACATATGTTGGAGATTACCGAAAAGGTGGAATTCATCTCTAAATGGAAACACAAAACCAAATCTGTGTATCCTTAAGAAACTCCCTTATGAAACAATAATTTTAGTTGTGGAGTGAAGCTACTATTGCCACCAGAAATTGAAATGTAAACATAGACGAGTGTGGTTGTCCAATAGAGAACTCGGAAATGAGTGCTCGCAAACAAAGATGAAACCTCTTATTAAATCTCAAACCTTAGTTTTTTGTGGATCCAAACCTGCCACGTGTCATCAATCTAGCGGTTGGAGTAATTTCCCATGCATTGATGGGTTGAATCAAAGAGCCATGTGAACAAGTACTTGAAATTTAATATTAATAATCCTGAGAAATATCTCATGTAGTGGTGGTTGCAATTTGTCTACGGATAATTAAACCATATTTGTTCATAGTAAATTCCATAGGGTTGCGAGGGTTTTTTGGAGTGACGTGGAGTCTCTCATGAGTGAGTTATGCCTATACGACATGACACATTAGGTCAAACATCAAAATCATAATTATCATATGAGAGATATCTCATATTTTTTTTTTCTCATTTCACATCAAACTGACATATATACATTGTGTAGTGAGAACTGGAGTTAGGAGGAAAAGTGACTTAAATAAATGCAGATATACATGTCAAGGACTTTTAATAGTGGTTTTGTAAACATTAAAAAGTGGTAAGTGAATTATAAGGGAATTCATGCCATAAAATGTGCAATCATGTTGGAGGACTCGTATTAAGAGTTCTAAACATTTAAAACAAAGAAAAAATTATATTTACACTTATAAATGAACTATACCATGGTGAATATGAACATGAATAATTGCATACAGGTCTCTGAGAATATGTTCATGTGAATCCTAACTTTGACAATGTAGAGTTAAATTACAATGATAATCGATACCCTTATAATCGAAGGGGGTCGTATGAAAATAAATATATAGTGGCTTTTTAAGTAAAGATAATTAAAGAATATAATGTTGAAGGGAGTTACACTAAAAAGGGTTTTTAATTATTATTGTTAAATGGAAACATTATTATTAATATTTGGGAGGGGAAAGTTAACTATTAATAAACAAGTTTCCATGGGAAATAAAATATGGAAGAATCCCTTAACTAAAAACTTTACTTGAGGTTATTACAATGGGAGTATTTGTCATTGCGAGCATATGAGTAAATAGTGAGATAATACAACAAAGTAAATTGTTGGTGGAGGAAGTACGTCAAACTATGATGAATGATATTATGTCCATAGGAGTAAATTAGTGATAGCACTATAATTAAACGAAAAAAAAATATTGTTGAAATAGAGATGTTACATTTTGTCCCCTCATTTGTGGATCTCACCAATTTTTGGTGGACCTAAAGCCTACTCAATCTCTTCTATAAATTGAGCCAAGAATTCAAGGTTAGGAGAGTTCAGTTATGGTAATATTATGCTGGTCATTTTAGAGTGGAAAGATTGTTAAACCAAGGAGGAATATTAGGAGGCATACAAGAGGAACCTATACGACATGAAGGCTTGTTTGTAATATTTATCTTATTCATGAATCATATTTTTGGATACCTTTTTTATTATGTTATTCTCCAGATTCATTAAAGGAATTTCATTTCTTAATCTCCTTGATCATTAAGTTAAGATTGTAGTTGGATTATTATTATGCTATAGATGATTTTGATTCTTTGTATGTTCTTGGTTGTAGGTTTCTTCTCATCATTGAAGAGATTCTTTGGGACAAAAGGCAAGGTCTTCACCAAGCTTCTCATTGAAAGGTAAGAGCATCATCGTCTGTTTTCTAGTTTTGATCATTTGAATGATAAAATATTAAGGAAATAATATTCTTATCTCTCTTTATTTCTAGTTATCTTTTAGGATACTAGGGAGATTTCTCTTGTCTGCAAGAGGGATTTATCTGCGTAACAAATTGGTGAATCCACTGGGGAATGATTTAGTTCTCTCAATTCTATTTGGTTTAACTATCCTATTTTTCTAGTTTTATTAATTTTGAGTGTTGTTGGGTTTATGAACATTTATATCCTATGAGTTAGAACGACTTGTTTTTTTTTTTGAAACTTATTGCCCTAGCGCAATTTTATTTCAGAAATAGAGCACATATTTTCATAGCTAGCAGTTTAACACAGTGTGCTTGCACATTGGTTTTCACTGGTTACTTGTGCACCCCCTCAAAAATTTTGAGAAAAATAAAATTTCTCTCTGCCAGAGTCTGATGTTTAATTTCTAAAGTTTCAATATTGCTTATATCCACCGTCATACTCTGTTTGCGAAATAATTTTAATTTCCTTAGTGTGTTTTTAAAGAAATTATCCTTTTTGCATTTTTAGGGTAGGGTTTGCTCTAGTTTGCTGAATTTCTCTATTTGGAAAGATAAATTGACTACCCAAATCACAATTTTTATGTCTTTTTCTTCTAGATCTACCAGGTGTCTTGTTAGTCCTACTTGTTTGAGTAATTTTTTTTCTCATTTGCAAATGAAAACCTATAGATACATGAAGTAGGATTTGTCTCGAAAAAGTAGTATTTTTTGAAATTGCTTATGTTTGATAAGTGAAAGAACAATTTTTATTGCTTTAAATAGGAAGTAGTCATGAAAGTGAACTCATAGGTGTCATTAGTTAGATCATTAATTATGAGCTTTCAATTTTGAAAAAACTTTTATAGTTTTTAGGGTTTTTGTAGTTTTCTTTGATTTTGAAGAATTGAAAGATTGTTTGCAAATAGAATTGTATATTTTGGCTTGGAATCAATGAAAATTTTCATTACAAATGTTATTGGTCATGATTCAAAGTGAAATTGATTTTTTAATGAAAAAGGAATGTTTTGGGATTTTTTAGGGAATTTGCATTTTTTTTAGTTCAAAGAACATCCTACATTCCCTTAACTAGGAATTCATTGAAATGAAGAATTGTGTGTTCATTGTTCAATGCATTTAGAGTATTTTTTGAGTCATTCACAAGATCATTAAGTTTCAATTCCATACCCCTCTTCGTAAACAATAGCCAAATTAATACAACGCTAATTAAAATAAATCTAGATATTTTTACATTTTCTAGGGTTGATTCCACCAATCTAGCTCAGGATTAGTGATTTGGAATATGGAGTAGTTAATTTTCCAAAGCATTTAGAAAAACAAATAAGATCTTGCAGTAGGGAAAAATCCAAATTTTGCAACTTTTCTTTGGGAATATCTTCTTAAAAGGGTCAAGCACAAGGTCATGTCGGACCTAGTGGAGTAATCATACCTACTTCATTGGTAAATATTGAATATGTGTACATATTATAAACGGTAAACCTTAGATTAACCTTTGTCAAGGATAATGGGATCACTTGTTAGTAAACATCATATTTACCATGTGAATAAATTTTCAAGGGGATTTAGCTTTGATACACTGCCCTTGCGTGTATATCGGAGCATAGACTATTCCCCCGGGTTAAATTTTCTGAATTGGTAACCTTAGTGGCTATAATCTTAATAGAGTTCACCATCAATAGAGTTCACCTCAATAGAGTTCACCATCTTAACATAACCAAACTCATGTTGACCTTTTACCTTCTTTGCCCAACATTTATTCCTCTCTTTCTTCTTCTTTTCTTGGTAAAAGCCTTGATTCTAGTAACCAGGTGGCTAAGAATAAGAAGAAAGAGAAGAAGAAGAAGAAGCAAGATAAGAAAGAAGTCAACAACCAACCATGTCTGTAAGTATTGGTAATGTTGAGGAAACCTCCAACATGCATTGCAACCGCAAATACCCTTACAAGCTTTGTAAGGGTGACAAATTCCTTATAAATTGTCCTGGTATTCCTAAGGTCTTGGAATTATGGTTTGAAAATTATTATCAACTTACTATTGATACATCAACCCATGATTGTCATGTTCCTGGAAAAAATGGTAAATTTAGGTTTCCTTGTAGGTTATGCAAAGGGAGTCATCATAGTCACATTTTCCCTCATAGACAAAGCCTCAAATTATTGGAAAAAATTACTATTCCACAACAAAAAAATTCAACTGGTTAGTGTAAAGTTTCTCCCAACCTTCGTCTGTTGACGAAATGATTGATCTAATTCCATGTAAACTCAATCCCACCCTTCCATTGGAGACTGAAACACATATCACTCAGGTTGATGAACCATTAGTTGATCAAGTGGTCGACTTGATTTCACATTTGGTCATTCCCACTCTCCCTATAGAGAGAAAAATTCATACCGCTCAGTTTTTTCCTGTTATTTCAGATTATTCTACACTAGGGGGCATTTCACCTGTTTCTACAGAACCCCCTCTAAGTATCGATTTTTTTTCCATTGATTGGAGTAGACTGAAAAAACATTGTATTCGTTCTTCCATACCTTTCAAATTCATTGTAAAATCTTGTGGTAATAATGTGCATCGTACAAATGTAGATGAAGGTGATTTTGTCACTATTTTATCCTCAACTACTTGGCAAGCTTTCGGTGCCACTTTGCTTGTACTTGTTACATAGAATCTGTTATATTTTAACAGAAATATTAGTGAACCATTAGGGATCCTTCTTAATTTTCGAAATTATTTGGGAGGTAAAGTTGTATGTATTTATCTTATGGTAGTCCAAGGCCCCTTGGATGTCAGTTTACTCCTTCGTTGAGACTATTTGTATGCCATGAATTTTTTCGTATCGACACTCTTTTGTGTGATGTCTTTCCCTCATAATGGAAGTGTTGTGACTATTGAAAAATTTTCATTCTTTGATCTTGAGTATAATATCATCAATCTAACATATGTGAATATTCCTTATATAGAAGTGGTACCCACCCCAACACAGGCTAATTATGCGGCAACTAGTCCGATGTTTTCAGTTATTGATATCAGCAAGCCTCTCACTATTTGATTGACTTATTTTGACTTCGATCCCATAATTGACATGGTGAACCCTATGGGGGTATTTGAACAAAATTTTATTATCCCTACTGATTCCCTTAACATATTTGCATTCTAGAGAATTTTTATTCCTTCTGGTGAAGACATTTTGGAAGTGATGATCGAGGTGTGTCCCTTGACATGTGTTTCTTCTAATTGTAAACCATGATCAAGATCCTTATGAGGATAGTTACTTTTACTATGTCAACCTCGTTAAAAAAAAATGAAACAAATTCCATGAGAATGGTTCTTCTACAGTGTCAACCTCTTTAAAAAATGAAACATGACACTATGAGCATAATTCTTTTCACGTGTCAAGCTCGTTAAAAATTGAAACAAATCCTCTCCTAATTGAGTCTTGTTGTTGACTAGATCTTGTAAATATGAAGTCAAGGCTTTCATCTGATATCATAAATGAAACTTCATTCCATCCAACTATTAGTAACCAGTAGTCTACTTAGGTGAATGAAATGAAGCTCAAGGGGCATGTTCCCTTGCAAGTTATGCTTGGGGGACATTTAAACCACTCTCAAGCATAGAATTTCATCTATTCCAAGCTTGTGTACAAATGAAACAAACCTATCTCAAGAAACATTTTCCATGTTTAAAGGTTGTGTAAAAATGAAACCACTCTCAAGCACATTTTTTCCTCTGTTTCAAGCTTGTGTAAAAATGAAAAAAACTTATCTAAAAATGAAACCTACCTTGTTTCAAGGTTTTTTCAAAATGAAGACCAATCTCAAGCATATTTTTCCATTGTTTCAAGCTTGTATCAAAATGAAACCTACCTTGAGTCCATTTTGGTTATTATTTTAAAGACTCATTAAACTCATGAAAACCGTTAGCTTATTTTGATATCTTTTCAGTCTCCTAAAACATATGAAAATGTCAAGTTCTTTCCATCTATTAAATTCATGGTCAGTCATATGAGTACACTTTTATCAAATTTTCAAACTCATTTAAACTTACAAAAAAGAGAAACCCTAGAGTTCTCTTTTAAGCCCATTTTAGGATCTCTCAACATGAAAAAATCGTTGTGTACTTGATTATTCAAACACGTAAAAGTAAATGAATAGTCATCTATTCAGTATAAGTTTACCCCTTTTACGGACTGAACTATATTATTTACAAAAAGAGGTATACGTTGACTAAGCATGGTCAATACAGTTCTCTCCTACATCATTTTAGCCTTTTTTGGCTTCAGGAGACTAAATTTATGAAAAAGAACATTGTGGAGCTTACTTATGTTTTTCTCCCGACTCCCTAAAAATGAAAAACACTGAGATTTCCTTTCTTTGGGCTCGTTAAAATTTTTATTGAAAGAGAAATATGAGTTTTATTTTTGTGTCTTTTCAAACTCTTTAAACATGAAAACGACATCGAGTTAATCCTATGCTAGACTCTATAACGTCTCTCCTTTCCCAACCCAATTTTTTTTTTTGAAGTATCATGCTCTTCTCCTAGTTACACCCAGTCTTTACGAAACCCTAATGAATATAGGTTTTCATATCCCGTATTGTACTCATATGTGTATCTTGATATATATATTTTACATACATATGGTTTCAATGGTCACCCTTACCCATAGAGCATATTCATGTATATACTTTGTATTCACATAATGGTTAATGTTATTGTAGGCCATAGAAAATCCTATCTATGCCCTTAACTTTTAACCATAGTCTAAGTGATCGAATTCATCATACGAACGCCATGGATGTCATTGACAGACTTTTATGGATTGTGTAATGTTTTATGTAATGCGTTGGTGTATTGATTTCTCTTACCATTTCCCACGTTATAAAACTATGGGTTGACAACGACTTACTCCAAGTTCTGCTCAATTTAATTCGATTTATCTCAGCTGTGTTTATCGTTTATATGGTTTTAATTCAGCCTTACGGCCTTAGTGAAATTGTATAATTATCATCCGTAGATATTTCGTGTAAATTCCATGGTGAAGATCTTCCTGGAAAGATAAACGACATTAAAGACATCGTACTTACTTTGCTACGTTGGCAATTTGGTTTAATGGGATTGGCATTTGTTAATTCATTGAGCTCTCCACGTCGATTTGAATTAATGATGTTGTGAGAATTTAACTTTGCTTGTCATTTCTCGACCAGGGTTTATTACATTCACATGCAAGGGTTTGCATGTTAGCCTTGTCGTTGGTGCAATGTATGTTAGTTCAGTTAATAGTGTCGATCCTGTAATACGATTTGAGGTACTATGAAATCGATATCAATAAATGTACATCTGTGGTTTGAACGGCTATGTGACGGTTTTCTGTGTTTTCCCCAAATCATTTTGCGTGTATTTTCTCAATCGAATGACACTTGGACGGTGGAGATTGTCCAAGCCCATTAGAGTTTTTCTCGCTTTGCTTGAAGGGATTGTATTAAATCTTAAGTTATTGAATGGATTTTTCTTTCTCCTGTCGCCATTTTGGATCGACTTCTGTGTCCATATTCTGCTCGTTGAGCTTAGGTGAAACGTCGTTCTCTACCTGGCTTCTAGCGAGGGCAGTTCTTCGTCTCACGTTTCTTCAGGTATGCAATTTTAAGCATTTGCCTTACCATTGATTCTACGCTTGGTTTATGGTATTACGACTTATAAAATCCATCTCAGTCACGTTTAAATCCACCCTATGTTGATTGTCGTTTAGCTATTTCATGACAGTTTCTTTTTTTTTTATACTAATACATCATACATTTTGTTTATTCTTCCTTTGTGAGATTTCTGACATAATATCAAATCTCTGTGTTGGCAGAAATTTTTCTCTAGGTCTTCTGTGGACATACACGTTTTATTTGAGCCCAGTTACTTTGGCTCTAAGCCTCTCCCTTCTAGAGAGAACACGCTACTTCAGGTACGCAGGCGGTCCAATCATACATCTCCCCCTATGGGGGGTTTCGTCCCAAAGAACTTCCTAGTCGTCGAGTTGTTTTGTTGACACTATTTGTGTATTCTTCTTACAGGTCGTTTTTATCACCCAGGCATTCGACTCTTCCAAGGTAACTCTCTTTATCGTTATACTCAGTTTGTATACCTTATTTTTTGAGATACCTTCGTATCGCATCGTTAGCACTATTTCTCACGTTGCCCTTATTTGGTGCAGGTAAGTTCGAATCTCGTCAAGAGTTCGAGTCGGTAGTTTGGTGCATTTGTAATTTCATTTAACTTGAATTCGTTTGACTTTGGACTTTCAGGTCGGTATCCCTACGTTCTGAGTAGGAGTATGACCAGAATCTCTTGTGCCTATTGCACGCTTTGTTTAGACAGTTAAATTTTTATAATTCTATAGTTTTCGTCAGGGACAAGGACTGTTAAACCCATTTAATCCGGTCGATATAATTCCCGGAATTAATTATTTTCGGTGATGTTAAAATGAACCGTAATAAATCAGTTCTTAACATTTGATTACAAAGGTAATACATATATACATGTGATTCATCTCTGTTCTTGATGACAGCTCGATACGATATTTTAATGGTTGCCGCGTTTCTGCCTCATGTTATCACTAACTTCATAATTTTATTCCTTCAGTAATGATCCACTTAATTTTGATTATGGAAACTTATAGATTTATTGGTTTTATTTTCTCGTTATGTTTCTTGTTATATTATATAAGTGAATATACATGTCTCTATTGCCAAAAGCTCTCAAAGTTACAACACTTCCAGTGCATGAAAATTTACGATTTCCACCAGGTTTATGTTTTCATAAGGGTATATCTCCCAGCAGGAGGCTCTCTTTATACTCTTTCATTTGAAGTTCCCTGTACCATTCACTGAGGTCAAGCATACTATCCTCTACACTGTATATATATACATATGTTTTTCTTCATGTTTTACATGGGTCACTTGTCGTTTCATAAATTTTCATTTTAAGTATTTTTTTTTTGTTCCAATGGATAGTAAGGTTGTTAATTCTCTAGTTTATAGTTTCTCCTCAGTCCAGAATTGTTTACAAGTTTAACAACTCTGTCTAGCTCTGAATTCTTGTATGTCTACACATGTCTAGCTGTGGAGAAAATCTATGCTTCTCTCTCTCTTCTAGTATTGTTGTAGAGATTAAATCTATAGCCATACATGCAGAATTTCATCTATATTTCTGCAGATTTGTACTTAGATTTAGAGTTAGATTAATTTTGTTGGTAGACAGTTAGACATACTTGTATTACCTATTCATGGTACTATCATTTGATTAAATTATGCATACTTTAGCTACTGGTTCATTGCATTGGTACCAATTTTTATACTCATTTTCTTCCTACTTAATTATGTCATTGCTTATATTAACTGGATGTAACTTATGTCTAACTTCCATCATCTATAATGCATGTAATGATACTTTGCCTCCTGGTTCTATACACAGTATTTAGTTAAAAATGCAGAAGAAGATTAAAGTTAACATGTAAGTCATCTTTGGGAAAAAGATGCATTCTCAGATTTAGACCAATACTGGTTTAGAGATTCTGATGAATTCTTTCCCCTAGATATAATTCCTACAGCTGTACAGAGCTGAGAGGACAATTTTTCTTCTACACACTTCTGTTAAATGTAGAGAATAATAATTTCAAAAATAGTAATCTACTTAGCTTTATGACAATTAATCATTGTAAACAATAACTGATGCTATAAACATTAGTGCATGTTAAACATACCACTTTTGCAATTTACCAATCCTCCCAACCTTAGAGTCCCTCTATCTCCAGAACTCACCCCCGAGCTGAGATCACTTCCATTCGAGACCAACCTCTAATCTGTTCAGGAATAGCTTATTTAAGCTTTTGCTCTCCAAAGCCTGTTTCTAATTCTGCGTCCAGAATATCAGGATGCTTTTCTTCCTGTTTGCCTAGGCTTCCCGTTTGCCTAGGCTTCCCTATTTAGGGACTTTTAAAGCTGCTTTCTGCCTTTCACAGCTTTTTACCTCTTCCCAACTACTCTCCACCTCATTGGGGAAACTATATTTTCCTCAAAATCTAATTTGGAAATAAATTCTTTCAAGGATTTTTGAAATATTTTTGGGGAAATATTTGCCTCAATCCATCCTCATGGATTTAGCAAGTGATCTCATAATTCTCATTTTGGTCAATCTACACAGAATTATTTTATTTATTTTTCAAAATTAAATATTTAATTACATCCACAAAATACTTTTCCATTGGGGTCCACTCCCCTTAGGATTAAAGTTCAAATGTCTAGATTTGAAAGAAAAACATAAACTAGGGGTGTTACATATTCCCCCTCTGAAAGAAAACACCGTCCTCGGTGTTGATATCTAACTACTAGAGTTCATTTTTTTTTTCAAAAAAAAAAAGGATATTTTTCCATCATTTCAGCTTCTCTTTCCCAGGTAGCTTCTTCAGCAGTAAAGTGCTTCCATTGCACCTTTACTCTTGCTACCGTCCGATTCCTCAATTCAATTTCTTCCCACCCCAATATTTGAAGCGGTTCTGGAAGGAACTCCCCTTCTGGTTCCACCTGTATCACATTCCAATCAAATATGTGAGAAGTATCATGTACATATCGTTTTAATAATGAAACATGAAACACATCATGAACTCTAACATGGGGCGGGAAGGCCAGCTTGTAAGCCACTGGTCCCACCCTTTCTAACACTTCAAAAGGACCACAATATCTAGGAGCCAGTTTTGCACAACTTCCAGCATAAAGTGTGCTCTTTTTGGGTTTAATACGCAAATACACATGTTCCCCCACTTTAAATTCTTGATGTACCCTCTTATTATCAGCATAGTTTTTCTGGCGATCTTGTGCTGTCTTGATGTTTCTTTTTATTTGTCTAACAATTCTATCCATCTCTTGTAAGGCATATGGTCCCAACATTAGTTTATCCTCAGGTTGGCTCCAACTCAAAGGAGTACGACATTTCCTTCCATAGAGGGCTTCAAACGGACTCATCTTGATAGAGGATTGATAGTTGTTATTATAGGAAAATTCAGCTAAATGCAAGTAGTCTTCCCTTTTTGATGGCCTATCCATCACATACATTCTCAACATATCTTCCAAAATCTGAATGGTTCTCTCTGTTTGACTGTTGGTCTGAGGGTGATAGGCAGTACTAAAATTCAACTTAGTGCCCATACCTCCAAATAGACCTTTCCAAAAGGCTGCTTTGAACTTAGCATCTCTGTCTGAAACAATCATATTTGGGACCCCATGTAACCTTACTATCTCTTTTAGGAACACATCTGCTACTTGGGCTGTCCCAAAAGTAGACTTTACAGGTATAAAGTGGGAAAATTTTGTTAAAGTGTCTACTACTACCATAACTGAGTCATGCTGGTACTTGGTTTTGGGTAATCCTGTTATGAAATCCATAGAGATGGTATCCCATTTCCATTCTGCAATCGGCAAGGGATTTAGAAGACCAACAGGATGCTGATGTTCAACTTTAACTAGTTGACACTCCATGCATCTAGCTAAATATTCTGCCACCTCTCTTTTCATTCCTGGCCAAAACAACTTCTTTTTCAAAGCTGTTAACATTTTCTGATATCTAGGATGCCCTGCATATGGCTGTTTGTGATATTCATCTAGGATCTCTCTTTTCAAGGACTCTACATTGGGAATATATAATATGTTTTTGTAGCAGATCAATCCTTTTCTGTTTTGAGTGTATTCAGCCATCTCCTTCTTTAGTATTCTCACCTGTAGGTTCTCATAATTTGGATCCTGGTCTGCTACTTGTTTCACTAGATCTTCTAACTCCAAAGTTACACTACTTCCAATGCTGTTTATGTGTTGGCAAGCATTCCTGCTCATGGCGTCAACAATTTTTTTTTCTTTCCCTCTGATATGTTTTATGTCCATATCAAATTCACTCAGAAAGGATAGCCATCTGGCTTGTCGAGCATTCAAGTCAGTTTGGGAAAAGAAATATTTAAGACTAATATGATCTCTCATCAATGTAAATTTCTTTCCAAGAAGATAGTGTGGCCACATCTTCAAGGCATGAATAACAACAACCAACTCCAAATCATATGCACTATAGTTCTGTTCATGTGTCTTTAGTTTCCTAGACTCATATGCAATAACTAAATTTTCCTGCAAAAGGAATCCTCCCAACCCCTCTCTACAGGCATCTGTACACACAACAAATTCTTTATCAGGATTTGCAATCTTTAGTATAGGGGCTGTAGTGAGTTTTAATTTTATTTGTTCAAAATTGTTCTGGCATTTTTCAGTCCACTCAAATTTGACACCCTTTCTTTGTAGCGAAGTTATGGGATATGCTATGGCAAAAAATATTTCCACAAACCTGCGATAATAACCTGCAATCCCCATGAATGATCTCACTGCTGAAACATCAGTTGGCACAGGCCATTCTTTAATAACCTTTATCTTTTCAGGGTCAACAACCAACCCTTGTTCAGAAATAATATGTCCCAAGTATTGGATCTTGTCCTTATAGAATTCACATTTTCTGAATTTGGCATATAACTGGTTTTCTTTCAGAGTTTGTAACACTATCCTCAAGTGTTCTTTGTGCTCCTCCTCATTTTTGGAATAAACTAAAATATCGTCTATGAACACTAGTACAAATTTATCCAAGTACTTGTTTAAAACACTGTTCATTAAGCACATAAAGGTGGCAGGGGCATTTATCAAACCGAAAGGTAGGAGTACAATTTCGTAGTGACCATACCTGATTTGAAAAGCTGTTTTGCTGATGTCTTCCTCCTTAATTCTGAGCTGGTGATAACCAATCCTTAGATCAATCTTAAAAAATACTGAAGCTCCTCTTACCTGATAAAAAATATCATCAATTCGAGGCAAAGGGTATCTATTTTTAATTGTCAACTTATTCAGCTGACGATAGTCAATGCACATTCTAAAGGTTCCATCCTTCTTTTTCACGAACAACACCGGTGGTCCCCAAGGAGACACACTCGGTCTAATATAACCCTTATCTAGAAATTCTTGCAATTGCATTTTCAGCTCCATTAGTTCAGGGGGGCTCATTCTATAAGGGGCTCAGGAAACAGGTGTTGCTCCAGGTACTAGATCGATTGAAAAGTCAATCTCTCTTTTGGGGGGGAGATGAGGAATCTCATCTGGAAAAACTTCCTTAAATTCTCTCACCACTGGCAAAGTATCCAACAAGTTTCCTTCAGGTTGCTGTTCTATTTCTTCAACATGGACTGCATAAACTTGATATCCTTTCCTAGCTATTATTTTTAATTGCAGTGCTGATATTTGTCTTACAGAGATGGGTTTTGGTTTTCCTTTGAGAATAAAAGGCTTTCCCTCTTCATCTATGCAATGCATATTTTTATCCCAACAATTCATCATGGCCTTTCTCTTTTCCAGCCAGTCCATTCCTATCAGCAAATCATATGAGCCTAAGGGTAGAATGTTTAAATTCACTTATGTCTAAAAATCATTTAATTTAATTTCTGTTTGAGGTAACTTATGAGTTACTTTTCTTTTGGTGTCAGTGGCTAACTAGACCAACCAAGACTGCTGAAATTTTTTAGTTTTGAGATTGCATTTTTCTACAATTTTTGGACTAATGTAATTCAAAGAAGCACCCGGATCAATTAAAACAGTGACAGATTGGCCAGCAATATTACCTTCCATTTCAACCATGGTAGCTTGGTGTTATGCTTGTCGATTCTCCAAGGATGCATTGATGGTGGGTATATTTCTTGCTATGTCATTTACTGTGGTAGCTTCTCGATCTCTCATAATCATCTGAATGTTTCGATGGGGACAATCATTCAAGAGATGAGGTTATCCACATCCCCAGAATTTTAAAGGCTCTCTCATTTTAACTACACCTTCCTTCTTATTTTCTCCATCTAGTTGTTTGGAACCAACTTGAGATTGAGCAGTTTGGCTTTCCTTTGGTTTGTTAAATTTCTTCCGCTGATGATCCCTGTCAAAGTTCTTCAAATAAGCTGGTTTCTGTTTCTTTCCTTTGAACTCACCCTTGTTTACCCAGCTTTTCCCATGCTCACCTTTGCCTTTAAACTAGTGGTAGCACAATATAGCTTTCCTCACAGCTTCGTCCATAGTTTTTGGATTATCAAATTCTATTTTCTCCTTGTATACAACAGGCAAACAGTTTAGAAATCGTTGCACCTTTGCCTTCTCTTCACGAATGTAAGGAACATACCTTAATATATTTTTAAACTTGGTGACAAACTTATCAATTGTGAGCGGTCCCAGTCTAAGTTCATGGAATTCCTTTGCTTTATCATCATAATAACGTTCATTCAAATAGCGGTTTTTAAATTTAACTTGGAAATCTTCCCAAGTTACTGTCTTTTCATCAATGGCATGGACCATTTTCGTCTCCTCCCACCACAAGGTAGCCTTACCTTGTAGCTAGTAGATAGCTAATCTGGCCTTCAGATTGCTTTCATATTCATAAACCTGGAAATACTTAATCATGTTCAACAACCAGGCTTCAACATCTTCCTCCTTCTCCCCATCATAGGAGGGAGGTTTGATCTTCCAGAATTCCCCTTGTAATTCCTTTTTCTGCTTATACTGATGCCTGACAGCATCATCTTCCTCAGACTCATCATTCTTCCTCTTTCTGGAACCTTCACCTTCTTGGCTGTTCTGGGAAGTTAATTCTTTGATGAGCTTTTCCTGCTCCTCACTGGCTAATGACAATCTGTCATTCTGGCTTCTTAGCTCAGCCATTTCTCGTTGCAAACAGTGCAACATAGCCATCACCGGAGCGTTTGGATTTGGTGTATTATCTTCATCATGTAGATCCACATAAATTTCCTCACCTTCTGCCATTCACTTTTCTGTTTCAGCAACACTGTACACTAAACATCACATATCAGTAAAAAAAAAAAATTAATTTTATTTTTCTTCCAGTAGAATAATTTATATAGTGAGCACACAACAACAATGAGCACAACAAAAACAGCCCAGTTTTATATAACATGAGCTCTGATACCATTTGTAACGTCTCTCCTTTCCCAACCCAATTTTTTTTTTTTTTTTTTTGAAGTCTCATTCTATTCTCCTAGTTACACCCAGTCTTTACGAAACCCTAATGAATATAGGTTTTCATATCCTGTATTGTACTCATATGTGTATCTTGATATATATATTTTACATACATATGGTTTCAATGGTCACCCTTACCCATAGAACATATTCATGTATATACTTTGTATTCACATAATGGTTAATGTTATTGTAGGCCATAGAAAATCCTATCTATGCCCTTAACTTTTAACCATAGTCTAATTGATCGAATTCATCATACGAACGCTATGGATGTCGTTGACACACTTTTATGGATTGCATAATGTTTTATGTAATGCATTGTTGTATTTATTTCTCTTACCATTTCCCACGTTATAAAACTATGGGTTGACAACGACTTACTCCAAGCTCTGCTCAATTTAATTCGATTTATCTTAGTTGTGTTTATCGTTTATATGGGTTTAATTCAGCCTTAAGACCTTAGTGACATTGTATAATTATCATCTGTAGATCTTTCGTGTAACTTCCATGGTGAAGATCTTCCTGGAAAGATAAACGACATTAAAGACATCGTACTTACTTTGCTATGTTGGAAATTTGGTTTAATGGGGTTGGCATTTGTTAATTCATCGAGCTCTCCACGTCGATTTGAATTAACGATGTTGTGAGGATTTAACTTTTCTTGTCATTTCTTGACCAGGGTTTATCACATTCACATGCAAGGGTTTTCATGTTAGCCTTGTCGTTGGTGCAATGCATGTCAGTTCAGTTAATAGTGTCGATCCTGTAATACGATTTGAGGTACTATGAAATTGATATCAATAAATGTATATCTATGGTTCGAACGACTATGTGACGGTTTTCGGTGTTTTCCCCAAATCGATCTGCGTGTATTTTCTCAATCGAATGACACTTGTATGGTGGAGATTGTCCAAGCCCGTTAGGGTTTTTCTCGCTTTTCTTGAAGGGATTGTATTAACTCCTGAGTTATTGACTGGATTTTTCTTTCACCTTTCACCATTTTGGGTCGACTCCTCTGTCCATATTCTGCTCGTCGAGCTTAGGCGAAACATCGTGCTCTACCCGGTTTCTAGCGAGGGCAGTTCTTCGTCTCACGTTTCTTCAGGTATGAAATTTTAGGCATTTTCCTTACCAGTGATTCTACGCTCGGTTTATGGTATTACGACTTATAAAATCCATCTCAGTCACGTTTAAATCAACCCTATGTTTTTAAATAGAGAATTATTTTCATCTCCTCCTTAATCCACCCTATGTTGATTTTCGTTCAGCTATTTCATGACTGATTCTTTTTTTTCTACTAATACATCATACGTTTCATTTATTCTTCCTTTCTGAGATTTCTGACTTAATATCAAATCTCTATGTTGGCAGAAATTTTTCTCTAGGTCTTCTGTGGACATACGCATTTTGTTTGAGCCGAGTTACTCTGGCTCAAAGCCTGTCCCTTCTAGCGAGAACATGCTACTTCAGGTACGCAGGCGGTCCAATCATACATCTCCCCCTATGGGGGGTTTCATTCCAAAGAACTTCTTGGTCGTCGAGTCGTTTTGTTGACACTATTTGTGTATTCTTCTTACAGGTCATTTTTATCACCCAGGCATTCGACTCTTCCAAGGTAAATCTCTTTATTGTTATACTCAGTTTGTATACCTTGTTTTTTGAGATACCTTTGTATCGCATCGTTAGCACTATTTCTCACATTGCCCTTATTTGGTGCAGGTAAGTTCAAATCTCGTCAAGAGTTCGAGTCAGTAGTTTGGTGCATTTGTAATTTCATTTAACTTGAATTCGTTCGACCTTGGACTTTCAGGTCGGTATCCCTGCGTTTTGAGTACGAGTATGACCAGACTCTCTCATGCCTATTGCATGCTTTGTTTAGACAGTTCAATTTTTATAATTCTATAGTGTTAGTCAGGGACAAGGACTGTTAAACCTGTTTAATCCGGTCGATATAATTCCCGGAATTAATTATTTTCGGTGATGTTAAAATGAACCGTAATAACTCAGTTCTCAACATTTGATTACAAAGGTAATACATATATACATGTGATTCATCTCTGTTCTTGATGACAACTTGATACGATATTTTAATGGTTGCCGCGTTTCTGCCTCATGTTATCACTAACTTCATAATTTTATTCCTTTAGTAATGATCCACTTAATTTTGATTATGGAAACTTATAAATTTATTGGTTTTATTTTCCCGTTCTGTTTCTTGTTATATTATATAAGTGAATATACATGTCTCTATTGCCAAAATCTCTCAAAGTTACAACACTTCCAGTGCATGAAAATTTACGATTTCCACCAGGTTTATGTTTTCATAAGGGTATATCTCCCCACCAGGAGGCTCTCTTTATACTCTTTCATTTGAAGTTCCTTGTACCATTCACTGAGGTCAAGCATACTATCCTCTACACTATATATATATACATATGTTTTTCTTCATGTTTTACATGGGTTGCCTGCCATTTCATAACTTTTCATTTTAAGTATTTTTTCTTTTGTTCCAATGGATAGTAAGGTTGTTCATTCTCCAGTTTATAGGTTCTCCTTAGTCCAGAATTGTTTACAGGTTTAACAACTCTGTCTAGCTCTGAATTCTTATATGTCTACACATGTCTAGCTGTGGAGAAAATCTATGCTTCTCTCTCTCTTCTAGTCTTGTTGTAGAGATTAAATCTATAGCCATACATGCAGAATTTCATCTATATTTCTGCAGATCTGTACTTAGATTTAGAGTTAGATTAATTTTTTTGGTAGAAAGTTAGAAATACTTGTATTACCTATTCATGGTACTGTCATTTGATTAAATTATACATACTTTAGCTACTGGTTCATTGCATTGGTACCAATTGTTATACTCATTTTCTTCCTACTTAATTATGTCACTGCTTATATTAATTGGATGTAACTTATGTCTAACTTCCATCATCTATAATGCATGTAATGATACTTTGCCTCCTGGTTCTATACACAGTATTTAGTTAAAAATGCAGAAGCAGATTAAAGTTAACATGTAAGTCATCTTTGGGAAAAAGATGTATTCTCAGATTTATACCAATATTGGTTTAGAGATTCTGATGAATTCTTTCCCCTAGATATAATTCCTACAACTGTACAGAGCTGAGAGGATAATTTTTCTTCTACAGACTTTTGTTAAATGTAGAGAATAATAATTTCAAAAATAGTAATCTACTTAGCATTTATGACAATTAATCATTGTAAATAATAACTGATGCTGTAAACATTAGTGCATGTTAAACATACCACTTCTGCAATTGACCAATCCTCCCAACCTTAGAGTCCCTCTATCTCTAGAACTCACCCCCGAGCTGAGATCACTTTCATTCCAGACCAACCTCTGATCTGTTCAGGAATAGCTTATTTAAGATTTTTCTCCCCAAAGCCTGTTTCTAATTCTGCGTCCAGAATATCAGGATGCTTTTCTTCCTGTTTGCCTAGGATTCCCTATTTAGGGACTTTTAAAGCTGCTTTCTGCCTTTCACAGATTTTTACCTCTTCCCAAATACTCTCCACCTCATTGGGGAATCTAGATTTTCCTCAAAATTTAATTTGGAAATAGATTCTTTCAATGATTTTTGAAAGATTTTTGGCGAAATATTTGCCTAAATCCATCCTCATGGATTTAGAAAGTGATATCATAATTCTCATTTTGGTCAATCTACACAGAATTATTTTATTTATTTTTCAAAATTAAATATTTAATTACATCCACAAAATACTTGTCCATTGGGGTCCACTCCCCTTAGGATTAAAGTTCAAATGTCTAGCTTTGAAAGAAAAACATAAAATAGGGGTGTTACAGACTCGTTAAAATTGAGCAGTGGAGGACCCATTGATTAAAATGGGTTCAAACCGCTGCTTCCTACGGTTTGTTAAAAATACTTCGGAGGACTCATCCGAAGGATGAGCTTACAAAAAATAAAATTTTATCCTCCTTAAGCTTGGAAAAATAAAGAGGTACTTGCTACTAATGGTTGGGGGGGGGGGGGATGGGGGAATCGATAAAATAAATACATATTTAATACTTGTTTTAAAAGCAACACGTCACTCTTGAACATGAAACTTTGTCACACTCATGTTTGGGTTGGGAAATACTTTTGTGCTACAATTAATAAAACCTCATTAAAATTCTTCAGTTGGTTTTGGGTATTATCTATAAGTAAAATGATGCCAATTCATTTACAGTGTCATTACATTTTCAAGAGAAAGTTCAACCTCAATTCAGGTTTCATTGCAAATATTTGTCTCCATTCGGGTTGACCATCCCTTAGTTAATCCTTGAAAAATATTTCTTCAAACATAACACAATGAGTTTCGTTTGGCAAGCCCTCCTGCGACAAATCACTTCCTATTGACTTCCTCTCATTATCTAGGAAGTTGGTTCGAAAACCTTATCAGTACCTTCAAATCTACATGCCTTAGTGGGAGGTTTCTCGCCTTCGACAAAATGTTTACATCATTGATATTCAATTGAATGACTCTATGAGTGTTTTACTGTAGATCATTCATTCACATTTCATCAATTGTACTAAGGTACTTTGAGAGCCATTGCTATTATTGGTGGTTTCTCTCACACTTGTTAACGATTTTTCATTATTGACTAGTAATCAAGTGGTTTCTACCATGTTCAAATTCGATACATTAAATCACATGGTTAGATTCTTACTAGATCAAGAGATGGAGATGAAGATGATGGATCTAGTTTTATCTATCCAGACTGCGAGGAATTATATATTGATTTTTGAGTAGACCAATTCATGACAGATGGATGTGTGGATACTTTTTCTACTATTGATGTAATTCTAGGTCATTTCTATACTAGGACATAGAGTTAGTTTTGCTGTGAGTATGGGAATTCCTGCCTCAGTGATGATTACATATTTACATTGAATGTTTGTTACAAATTTTCGACCGATGTATCTGATCCAATTTGTGGCATGATAACACACTTCATTCTTTTGAAATATTTTCTCTGACTTCACACTTTAGGGGGAAATCTCTTACATGTCATTTTGTCATAATGAAATTTGACGGTCAATATGGATATATCACCTTCCATACTTTCTTCCTTCGAAGTCGAACATTTATACTTATTGAAAGAGTCATGAAATTTCGGAAAATATCTCTTAATAACTGTTAAATATGGCTTGTGCACCTTTCATAGTCATTTCGTGTGCATGCATGGATATTACTAAGCCTCCCTGTGGAAATTTATGCTCTATTCCATTAAAACATGTGCACCCAAATTAAAATAACAAAAACGAGAAAGTAACTTCTAGAAGAATAGTTGGGCCATATTTTCCAACTAGAAGCCTCTAAGTCATAATCAGTTTGAGCTAAATCCCTCCAATCATGCAGCTTATCCCCTTGGATCAAGGAACCCTAATCCCCTCATTTGTGGATCTCGCCACTGTTTGGTGGATATAAAACCTCCTCAGTCTCTCCTATAAATTGAGATGATACTTCAAGGTTAGAAAAGTCCACTTATGATGATTTTATGCTAGTCATTTTAGAGTGGAAATATTGTTAAACCAAGGAGGAATATTGGAAGACATACAGGAGGAACATATATGACATCAAGGCTTGGTTGTAAGATTTCTCTTTTATTTGTGAATAAGATATTTGGATACTTTTTCTCATTCGGTTGTTTTCCACATTCATTAAAGAAATTTCATCTCTTAATCTCCTTCATCATTGAGTTAAGCTAGTAGTTGGATTATTATTATACTCCAGATGCTTTTGAGTCTTTGTATGTTTCTGGCTGCAGGTTTTTTCTCAACACTGAAGAGCTTCTTTGGGACAAAATTCAAGGTGTTAACCAAGAATATTGTTGAAATGTAAGTTCATCATCCTCTATTTTCTAGTTTTTCTAATCGAAATGCTAATAGCTGAGGGAAATATATATTATTGTCAGTTTGTTTCTAGTTATCTATTGGGATACTAGTGAGATTACTATTTTTCGTAAGATGGATTTATTCGGGTAACAATACCACTAAATTTTGAAGTCAAGCACTCCATCGATCTCACCCTGGGTGTGCCACTACCCAATGGACCAATATACCAACGCCCGATTTTAGAGAACAATGAAAGTGAGAGGAATATTTAGGAGTTGTTGTAAAAAGGGCACTTCAGGCCAATTTTACCACCTTCTGGGAACCTGATCATGTTGGTACAAAAGAAGGATGGGACCTAGAGACTACGTATTGACTATCGGGTGCTAAAGAATATCACTATCTCGAATACTTATCCAATTCCACATATTGATGACTTTCTATACGATCTCAAGGGGGGGAAATATTTCAACAAGATTGACTTCAAGTCTGATTATCACCAAGTCCCCATCAAATGCCTTGATGTGTGGAAGATTGCCTTCAAATTGAAGGAGGGAATTTTTGAATGGTTGGTCATGCCTTTTGTGTTGATAGATTCCCTCGTAACCTTCGTGAGCCTGAAAAACAACATCTTGAAACCCTCCACCAACTAATTCCTGGTGGTCTATTTGGATGGCATATTGATATTTAACCAGAGTTGGGAAGAGAACCTCCACCATATTGGGCAGATCCTCCAAACCCTGTGGCAATGCAAGTTGTGTGCCAATTTGGAGAAATCCACTTCTAGTATGACCTATTTTCAATATATGTGGTGCAACATTGAAGAGCATCGTGTGCACATGGACCCAACAAGGATACAAGTCATTCTGGATTCTCCAACCTCAACCTCTCTAAATGAGCTCCACAAATTTTTGGGTCTTTCCAATTTCTACCATAGGTTTGTCTTAGGGTTGTCTCATAACACTTCGCCTTTGACTCAAGTCACAAAGGAAGGAGTGAAAGAAAATTTCTTTTGGTCCAAATCCAAACAGAAGGAATTTTCTCCTTTGAAGCATCACCTCTGCTCTGCATTAGTGATCACCTTACCAAACCTGAAACAACCATTTGAGATCAAGAGAGATGAATTTGAATCTACTATTGGTGTAGTTCATACTTAGTAGGGGTATCCAATGGCATATCATAGTGAGACACTTTTAGAGCCTAGTATAAAAGTATCCCACTTTTGACAAAGATATGTATTCCATTGTAAATACATGCCAAAAATGGAAGAATTACATTCTAGGGAAGGAAATGCTCATCCAAAAATACCACTAACCCCCGCATTTCATATAGACACAAGGGAGAGTAATGATCACCATAAAAAATGGTCCACATACTTACAACAATCCCATTTTACCATTAAGTACAAGAAGGGAAGAACCAAAACTGTTGCATACTGCCTCAGCTGACCACTAGTCATGGAGTTGACCACTGTGCTTGACTCTTGTGGGCATGAGACTTAGGAGTGGCCACATATTTACAAGAGTGATCTAGAATTTGACAACACATACCACACTGTCCTGGAAGGAAAGGAAGTTCCAAATTTTCACCTCTAGGATGCATTATTATGCCACTTAGGAAACCTTTGTGTTCCTTTAAATGAGTCTCCCAAGATGATTTTGGAGGTGCACTACAATCAGGTCGATGGGAATTTCAGGGTAGAGAAAAGAGTGGTAGCATTACAAAATTATTTTTTAGCTGAACCTTCTACAACATGTTGGGAAGTAAATAATATCCCACACTTCCTACGCCATTTCCAAACCGACCATCAAGAGGAAAGGCTTGTATACTCCTCTTCCTACTGCTAGTCGACCTTGGGAATCCATCTCCATGGATTACATGTCAGGCCTTCGTTCTACTAAGTATGGAAAAGAATGTGTTTTCGTGGTGATTGACATATTCTCTAAGATAGCCATTCTAGTGGTCTACATGAAGAATATCACAATAGAATCGAGTGCTAAGCTCTTCTTTGAAAGAGTGTGGGTTCACATTGTGGTGGGTAATTTAATCGAATGTTAAATTACTTGTCATTAATTGTCAAAGCTGAGGTTCTGTGAACTTGTGAAGTATACATGCATTGTATGTTGTAGGAAATTTATTTTCAATTAAAGGAAATCATTATAATTGTAATATGAAGATGAACCTTATTTATGACAAGATCATGAAAAACATGATTGAAATATTGCAAATGGAAATGAAATATAGACTAGATATAATTAAGTGTAAACATATTCTTTTTCTTCTCAGAAATAAGAAGTGTTTTCAAAGAAAACTATTATGAATGAAAGAACTTCAAATTCTATTATAAAAATGGAAATCTCTTTTTCTAGTGAGATTTGGATGACAATTTTATTCTATTACATTAAAATACACAACTACTATATAAAATTAGAAAGAAACTAGAAGGAAACTTAATTTATTCCAACTTGAAAGGAATATTAATTGTGAATTTGAAACTGATATAAAGCTATGAAGCTTGGAAATTGAAAAATATTCTAAAATATGACAATTAAGAGAATTAATAGTGTGCATTCCTCAATACAAAACTGATCATATGAATACAACATGGAAACTAACGTATGAAAGCAAAAGAAAATCTAAAAAAAATTATTCAAAGTAAATGTTTTGTGGTTTTTATTTTACTTAATATTAAGCTCTCATTATATTACAAAAAAAACATTGATTATTAAATTGTGCTTGAAATAGGGCATGAAAGCATCAAAATATCCATCTACTTCAGAAACTATATATAAAAGAATGCTTAATGAAAATAATTAAATCAAAATAAAAAATACAATGTATCACAACTTTGTTGAAGGGGGGGGGGGGGTGTTCCTCCTAAGTGTGAAGAAGTAGGAATCTTAGATAACTGTATGAAATCATAAACACTTCAAAATTTCTCCATGAAACAAAGTTTTTGTGTTATTTGAAATTGAGTCTTCCTCCAACAATGATAGGTACAATCTGAACTTAATACATTGATTGTCATTTGCTTATAATTGAAGAATTTATATAGTTTTTAAATTACAACTACATTGATATCCTTATGGCTAAAAATTAAAACTAAAAGGAGAGATCATTGCCACAAATTTACTGAAGCATAGTCGATTCCAACTGTAATACCCCAAGTTTTTATGTTTTTAATTTGACAATTGAGCAAGTCCAAAGGGGACAGTGGACCCCAATGGAAAACTATTATGTGGACTATTTTATTTTAAATAAATAAAATGGAAAAATTATGTGTGCCATGACTATATTGAGAACTGAGATCTAAAAAGCCTAATCCATGAATGTGGATAGGGGATAAGACTTTCCCACAGCCTCCAAAAATCCTTGGAAGGATTAAAAACAAGTCACTAAAAATTAGATTTGGAGATAAATATCTAATTTCCCCAATAAAGAGGAAAGTGTTGGGAAGAGGTGGAAAAAGTTGGAAAAGTGGAAAAGATAGCTTTAAAGTACCTCTATGGAAGAAACAGAGGGAAAGCCTAGGAAAAGCAGAAAGAAAGCATCATGAAATTACTGGACGCAATAATTGGAAACAAGCTTGGGAAAGAAAAGCTTAAATAAGCTGCTCCAGGATAGACAAAAGGTTGTCTATCACTGGGAGCTAAGGTCTCGGCTCGGGGGTGAGTTACAGAGAGAGAAATCTACGGTTGGGTGGAAACTAGTAAGAGCAATTGGTGTGCACACCTAACTAAAATTTTATTTTCTGATATGGATTTCACATATGTGCTAAATGACATCTGATTAGGAAATCGTTAATATATATATGTGATATTTTTGAAGTTAAAATTTTTAAATTTTACATATTTTAATTATCATTTAGTAAAATGATCTATAAAAGGCCCATAAATTTAACAAATTTTGTTACAGTAGTAACACTATAATATGTATGGTTGCATGGACAAAGTCAAGTTAGCTCCAACACCCAGAATATCTAAATTTGGTGAAAGATTTAAATCTGGGGTAAGGATTCTAAGCGAGAATCTTTATGGTCTATTTAATTAAGTAAATTGTTATCATTGTTTAACTATAATTGCAAAAAGAAAAATATCATTAGATATATCTTAAGTTTTGAATTTGAGGTATATATCATAAACAATGATAACTAACTACATAGATGCATGTACAAGAGTTATTATACTTCCAGAAAACTTTAAGTGTTGGTGTGAAAGAAACTAATTTTTTTTAGTAGTAGTATAACTTACTGCACTGATGTATATATATGTATACAGATCCATTTCTGTCCTAATCAATTTCAATTTATTCAGAATTGAATATAATAGAAATTTCATACTTGTTAACAATGATTTCAAGTAAGACCTTAGAATTTTGTACTATTCATAAGAATATTTAACATACTTAGGGAGATGGTATACCAAATTAACTTTGAGGAAAATTAAATACATAAGATATGTATATAAGAAGAAATAGAAAAATAGTACTAAATTCTGCACTAGAGCATATGAATGGCATTAAAAGAAACTCCTGTTATATTAGATATGCATATAGGTTTATATCATACCCAAGTAGCTATTAAATGAAAGTAAAGGATATTAAGTTATCATAACTACCTACAATAAACATCAAACAATTCTGTCGAAAGGAGATATACATATATCCATACTGAAAATAAACATATACACTGTATATTATTTTCATCAGAAGGTTAACTTCTTCAACTGTAATGGTAGAGTAAACTCATAAGAGAAAAAGACAACTACAGTACTTATGAGTAGTGTGAAATTATGAAAAAATGTAACACAGTCCAGTTGGTGGGTTATAAACCCAACCATGTCTAGATATATTACAATGGAAAATAAATATATTTATAGTGACCTAGTACGATCTAGGGTCACTAAAAAACAATAATATATGTCTTTGGCCATGCGACAAGATGGCCAATGTAGCAGAGAAACTTAAGTGTGTCGATACCAACCTGTAGAAAACCGAATTTAGTACCAAGGAAAGAGTTCTGCCTGAGTGACACGATTTATATAAAAAAATAAAGGAACATAGCTGGGATATACCTGCACAAACCAATAAATAGAATTAAAAAGGTTGAATGCAAATAAAACTTATACCAATGATAATCAAAAGAAAACAAGTACAAGGAGTGAAGGATATACCTTAAAGAGGTTCGGACTTCATGGAAAACCATGCCTGTAGTCACAATAGTCATAGGAAAATGTGAGATGGATTAATAGAGTTTAAAACGAAACCAAATTGAAGAGAAAAATTTAAAACCCCATATTATACCTGTGTAAAACTCCAGGGGTGAAACAAAACCATTGAGACAGTAGCAAGAAATTTGAGACGTTGTTCTGGAAACTTCGACGGGAAAACAAAAATGTCCAAGACATTGAATGGAGTTGCTCCATCTATGTTGGGTCATCCCTCACCTCATGTAGAGTGTTGCAAGGGTAGAACACTGAGGAAATATGTTGAGGAAAAAGAAACGGGTTTATATAGTTACAGCCTTTGGAACATTCTGTGTGATTTAAAATCCTACAACCCAAAATGAAATGCGTTCACTCCAACATTAATACTAACAATAAACCCGGTGGTCATAACAGTGAACCAAGAAAATTGAATCATTTAAAGACGGAGTATACTCAACAAAGGGGAAAAATCCAAAGTTTTGTAGTTATCAAAAAGACGCGTAGAGATTGCACCCTTTTCACAAGGGAAGCATCTTAGTGAACAAAACAAAAAGAAATTTCCAGTACGATTTCATAGCAATCATTATTCTTTTCAAGAAGTAAAATAAGAATTGCAGAAAACAAGTAATCCCTGAGAAATCAAACAATTTCCCTCTGCTGTCATTCATGGTGGATTAAGAGTAGAGCAGAGTAACAATCAATCATTAACATAACCAGAAGAAACTATAGAGATGAGAAAGAATAAGTTACCTATGTACTGCAAATGGAACTATGTGAGAGAGGGTTGGGTTCTTCATGGTTTCATTTTGGACGAGAGAGGAGGTACTCCGATGAACAGCCAGAACGAGAGAAAAAAATGAAGCATAAACACCTGAAAAGGCAAGTGGTATACACCTCAAATAAACCTTAATTGGCAGAACATCCACATTGTCCATGTGTCAAGCTATGGAATGAGGGACGCAAATTCGATGAGACAGGTCTCAGGGCATCAAGTCAATCAAGAACTGTATAAAATCTTGAGCGAGAGAATCCAAAAATTTACTCATTAATGAATCAGTACAATATCACATGGGATTTCGACGAAAAACTTTAAGAGGTTGATGTTACAGGTCCTGAAACCTTCACAAATAAGATGCCATGAATCAACTTAAGTGCGGAAGAGTACAAAAATGGGTACGTTGGCATTAAAACCTACCATTAACATTTTCGAGCCCCAATGAAAAAGTAATGGATACCTTTATGATGGTAGGATGGGTGCCAACATTACACATAAGGTATATTTCTAATGGGAAATCGTGTTCACCTAACTAGTATGTGTTTGGAGAATAGTAAGGGTAAATTTTGAATAGGCTCTCAATTGATTTGATTTGAATTTTGAAAATTAACATGGTGTGATATAAACAGAGTTGGGTAGATATGAACGTATAGCATAAAAGATATGATATAACTATATATTATATAGGTGCAGGAGTATCTTATTGAAGACTATCTAGTCCCCTTGATTTCATGATTTCAAGGTGAGTGGAAAATAAATGAATAAGGGGTTAGCCATCAAGTAAGTATGTTTAATAAAGGTGTGTTGATATAATCAATGAGGAGGTATTATATATATATATATATACTCTAATACTAGAAATATTCTTGTAGTAAAGAATAAAGAATAATTATGTACAATCATAATGGTGGCATGGAAAACCTTGGCAAGGTGGAATCATTAAGTTACATCAGTCCTAACTGGACTTAGGATCAAAGTTAAGTTTGATAAATTCACAATCTACTATATGGAGAAACAATGCAAATAGGAACTATGATGAAAATAAATTATACAAATATCCTAGCTGTTGGGTTAGATATGAAATATATAAATGACATAGTTGAGAATGTAAACCATATCTCGTCAAAATGTGATGGAAAAAAAAATGTGAGGTGAGAGGTATTACACCAAAAATATTTTTCTTTACTCAGCGTTAATTGACACATTGGCGCATTGTTTTCTCACAAAATCTAGAAAATAGGGCTCTAAAGGACCTAGAAAATATCCCAAATGGTAATGAATTTCATGAAAATTTTGATGGGGAACCTAATGAGCCCATGCTGAAAAGCAATCATGTTTTCATTTTTCAAAATTCACTTTCATTCACTCATAAATCACATTTTAAGTTGACTTGCAAAAAAAATTTGTGTTTTCCTTTTTATTTCTTCCTGGATTTCCACACGTGCGAGATGGGTGGAATTTCACCAATAAAAATACATATTGGAACCTTTAGAATCAATTTCCAACTGAAGTAATTACTTATAGAGTGGTGCTACTACCTGAAACATGGAGATAGCTATGGAAACTTGATTGATCTGCAAAAAATTGAATTTTCCAAATTGTCATTAATAAACCATGAATAATTACTGTTAATCTATTAAAAATAAACGAAAACGATGTTAATTAACTACTTAGACATACAGAGGGACACCATGAAGAATTATGGTAAAAATGGTGGCAAGTAAGTGAAATTGTGTAATGGATGGTTGGAAATAATAGCTTAGTGAATGACAAAGACAAGTTAGAATGATTAAAGATCAATGACCTAACACTTTCGGATCCCATAGTCTATTATCTCAAATCGAAAGAGAAGGTTAATAAGTACAGTTTATTAAAGTCTCTTGTCGATGTTGGATACAAAGCTCACTAAGTCCACAAATTTCAACCCTCAAATTGATGGCCAAACATAGTTCGTCATCAGGATGATCGTACACATTTTATGCATGTACAACTCAAAGAATCCACACACATGGGATGAAATCCCCCCCTATGTCCAACAAATCTATAACAAAACTCTCTATAGCTGAACTGGTCAAAACCCTTTTTAGGTGGTATTGGGATTCCAACCACTATGTCCCATTGATGTGGCCATACTGTTTGTAGCTACTCAGACAAATTTGACTCATGTCATGTCTGAAACTATCAGGGCTAAAAACTTCATTGAGTGCATAAATCACATCCACCATTAGGTCCGTTTCATATTGGAAAAAGCCAATGCTAATTATAATCAATGACATGATCAACATTTAGTGCCACACAATTTCCAGGTGGGCGCCAAAGTTTGACTAAATTTGCAAAAGGAGCATGTCACCGAGCTCCACTGCAAGCTTCTCCTAATTTGATGTTGACCGTATATGACAAGAAATTTTGTAGGGGACAATTCCTTCAATCTCAACATTCAACCATTCTTTGACATGAACCCAATATTCAATGTGGACTGGTTGCAACCATACTTTCCTCCATTGTTGGAAACATCGGACATTTCTAAGTAGCTGACACCAACAAATCCCAACTCAAGTTGCATCGAGTAGGCCAGAAATAGTATCATGGAAAAATAAGTCAAGTACACTTGCTAACAAAATATCCAACTGTATCAAATTTTCAAAGCAGGCGAACTCCTTCACCAAGGCAGTTGACTCACTAGGGACCAAGTTCAATAGAAGTTTCCCCATCTAATGGAGCCACTCAACTAAATGGGGACCATTTCTTCCTAAGGCAAGAGTACTCATCCATATGGATATTTGTGGAAACCCTTCTATTCCACTTGGAGCCCCACCATTGTACCATTATTTCTTTCAATTTCCTTAATTGTAGCAAAAGTTACTATTTTTGGCAGCTTTTTGGGTCCTCAACTTCTAGAGCCATTTCGAGGCCCTAAACGAAGGATTTTTTTGGAAAAAAGGAAAAAATTATACCTTTTCTAATTATTTCATCAAAATAATTAGTCCTCTGATACATATTTCTAACGAGGTATCGTGTGTGTCAAAAAAATATCGTATGCCAAAGTTACGACCTCGGGAAGTTGATGTACCAATTTACCCCAACGAGGCCCATAATTTTGGCACTTCCTCTCATAGCATTAGGTTTTTGGATGTTTAGGATTTTAAATTATTTTTAAATCATAAAAAATCCTCCGAGACTCATTGTAATAGAGTTCAAAGGCATGCAGCTGACACATCTCTTCTCAGAGATAAACTACCATCGCCCGAGCTAGTCTATTTCCATTATGCATGTAAGCATATTTTTGTTCTTTTATATTAATGCAATGAAGTGTTATTTTTATTGCATATATTTAATTATGGTTATATTTTTATTCTATTTCATTCTTGTTTAAGTTTAGATCATTAATTTCTTGCAATAGATGCATTAATTTCAGTAACTTATATGCTAATTTTTAATCCTATTTGAATGCTTGCATTAGATGCATTGATTCTAGTGTCGTTGTTGATTCCTAATCCTATTTCATTTCTAGAACTAGATGCATTTATTTTAGTGTAGATGTTGATTTCTAATCATTTTTTATTTCATGTATTAGATGCATTGATTTCATTGTATATGTTGATTTCTAATCCTATTTGATTATTTTCATTAGATGCACTGATTTTAGTGTAGATGGTGATTTCTAATCCTATTTGATTTATTTTATTAGATGCATTCATTTCAATGAAGATATCTATTTATGATTTGATGTAACTAGATGTATGGTGTACATTAATTTCAAGGTAATTACATTAACGTTGTGCGTTGATTTCAATGTAAGCACAAAAAAATTATTGACGACATGCACTTATTTTTATGTTATATCAATTCAACCATAAATAAAATACTTGAATTCTCATCTCAAATAAAATATTTACTTAATTGAAATGTTTTCTTCTTTAAACTATTGGTTATTAACTGCATTCTTATTATTCTCATTTTCTATGTTTCACATTAGATTGTAAAAAGTGATATATATATATATATACTCTTGTAGATAATCTTAAACGAAATAAGAATGAATAAAACTTATTTGTAACTTTTACATCTCCACATATTTTAAAATTGAATAAAACGTATTTAATCATAAGGAATTGATTGAAATGCTTGTATAGCTAAGTAAATTTAGGAAAGTTGATAAAATAATATAAATTGTAGAAATGCTATCATATCTTGTTTTTTCACCTATATTAAAATTAAATATGATTGACTTATATCATGTTATGATTAATCTCTTGTCGATAATCTCAAAATAAATAATATTGAATATATATATTTTTTGTTTACATCACATACTTTAAAATTGAATAAAACATATTTCAAGCCTATTTTTGTTTTTTTTTATTGAACCTTGATATTTAATAATTTGATTGAAATAATTTAAAAAGTTGACCATGCAATGGTATATGGGTGGCTCATAGAATTTCACATATACGATTTTTTTTTATTATAGTATGGATGACTTTAGAATTCAAATATATATATTTTAAATTGAACTAAATAATAACATACATGTTGATTTCACTAAAATACACTCTCTAGAAGCCAATATGAAGCATGATTGTAATGCTTTCCATGCTCGATATTAAATTTATATATGATATATTTTGTTTCATTTTAAGTATAAAAGTGACTTGCGTCATAGTACTATTGTACTTATATCATATTATGACTAAGCTAAATTATGACTAAGCTCTTCTAGATGACCTCAAAAGAATAAAACTGAATAAAACATATTTCAATTTCATTTGTGTGTTTTAATTGAATCTTGAGATAGCTAAGTAAATTTAGTAAAGTTCATATTTAATTATATATAAAATTATAGAAAAATATATGATTAATTGTTTTTTGGTATATTAAATTCCAAGACATATGACTTAAATATCATGTTACGACTAAGCTCTTGTAGATGAACTAAAAAAAATAAATCAATAAAACATGTTTGTTTTTTACTATACATATTTTAAAATTGAATTTAAAACTTATTTCAATCCTATTTGTGTTTTTTAATTCAACCATCATATATTTTAGTTCATTTTAAGCATTGAAGTGAATTGCATCATAACTTAAGATTGCACTTATTTTCTTAGTGTATGAAACTAGAAGTCAAAATTGTTATACTTTTTAATAAAAGTTATAGTATATTGATTTTTTTTTAAACTAGCAAAATAATTTTAAAAGATCCATGAACTTCAAAAATTAATGAACATATATAAAAAATATTAATAAAATTCCATAAACTAAAATAATGAATGTATCAAAGAACTATCCATATGAAAACATATAAAATTACAAATATCATGTGAACATCCATAAACTGAAATAATAAGAATCCATAAACTAAAATAATACAGTTCATGTACATTCATAAAATTTCTATGTACGAAAATATACAAAGTTGGTATCACGTGTGAATATGCCCTATGAAATGGGCCTGAAAATATACAAACTATATGGACTCTACGTACCACCAAAACTCCTATATGACTTTCACTGCATAAAGTAAGTATCCATAAGATTGTACTGCAATATAACACATTCAAATTCAAACTAATTAGATCATTATTTGTACAAAATAAAAAATAGGAAAACAAATTTTTGAACCATAATTTTAATTACATATATTAATTTAGAGTAACGTCAATGGAGTCCAAATGCAAGCCACATAGGATGGGGTCTAATGAATATGGGTTTGGTGCTCCCCTGCCTTTGGCTCAAATATTGGGGCCTACATCGATGGATACACATCGTCAATGTCTCTATACCCAACATCCCGCTCATGCGTCCACATGATTGCGATGTCAATAGAAGTATGCATATGGGTCTATGTACATAATGGAAAGGGAAAATTATAACTAGTCTATGAATTAATTAACTTGTATGTAACTTAAAAATAAAAAAATTTAAATCTTAGAAATAATTTTTTTTCCTCAACTATTGGTCCATGTGGTTATGGAAGTGGAGGATGATCCATGGAACATGCGCTTGTGGAGGATGGCCCGAATAATCAACTCCCACCTTGAATTACTACATAAGCTCATCCATGTATCTAAAGCATTGTGTAGACTGCATGTTATCATGAAATTATTAATATAAATCTAGTCTAATAAAAAATAAATTAATACAAATAATCATGAAAATTTTGATGATAAGAGTAAAAAATTATATATATATATATATGTACCTCATGTAACATACCCCGGTAACCTCGCTGGAAAATGCACAGATTTAGGAAATTTTTTCACCATTTACAAATGTGTAACTTTCTAGATTACTGATAGCAGAATTGGTGTGCAGGTGCTAAGGAGAGCTCGTCTCTCTTTATTTTGTAGTTGCATTCATTAAGGGAGTCTCTTAAACTTCTTGTTTCCTTTTCATTAATCAAATTCCATGAATTTGATAAATGAAATAAATAATAGTTCTTCAACAAAATATCAGCCCTTGCAACAACACTACAAGCCTTTTATTCGAATTCAATTAAATCCAAGCTCGAACCCTTTGACAGCATAATACTTGGCTTATAAAAGGATATCAGACTACCTCGACCATATTATTATAATACTATAGTAAATGGTTCAAAATATTTGAGAAATTCCTCAAGCGCTTATAATATTATACACCCATTAAATTGGTTAATTCACTCAGCGTTAACTTATACTCGGGCACACCTATCTAATATCCAAATTCCATGTATTAAATAAATATTTGTGTTAAAACCACAGGGCCATGCCTTGACTTATCCTTCGTGCTACTTGTCGCGCTATTACCCTTGGATCCATAGCTCGACAAATCGGACGGATCTCATAAAAATCGCGTTTTTTCCAGGACCGAAGGTTAACACATGAAATTTCCGCGATATGGGTGGTATTTTCTCAGCGACGTGGCACAAAACTATTGGATCGCGTTGATAAAGGCGAAAACCACTTTGGCCCAATTGTCGCGCGATACCGGTGGTATCCTCCTCCTAGACCGCTCTTCTCTAAAATTGGTAATTGAACAATGTTAATTAGAGTTCTCACTGTATTTTAATACATTTCTTCAACTTAACTTCTTCTCATTAACTTTATGGTTAAGTCCCAACAATATCGCTCCGCCAACAACAAAACCACGCTATTTACTCCAGTAGACAAGGTCTCAGTATTCCTTGAAATAAACCGAGAATGCTTCTACCACGCTTAATGGACAGAGTCGACTCTTTTACAAACTTCTATACATAATAATTCATTCACCAAGAGTATGAGCTCAAAGACAGATAAAGAGATAAGGAGATTTCACCCAGAATTGGCTCTCATTCAGGTTATACACAGAAAGCAAATATTCAACAACATTCGGGAAATATGCGCCTTTACACAGAGTTTGAATACATTAATTACAATCCATTCAAAACACTGATAGCCAATGAGCCTAAAATTTATTCAACAAAGAGCAATGCTTCTCAATTCAATCTTTCACTAAAAATCCCCCTTCCACTGTGTCAGGGGTTACAATTTATAACTGTTACATGACTGCTCGGCTCCTCTCAGAGGACCGTTTTTATTCTTAACATAAAAATAAAAGCCTAATTACATTCTATCAACAGAAACTGAACAGACAGACATGAATCAACCTATTAAGCTTCTTCATTTATTAGACTAATCCTATCTACTCTAAGTGTAACTAACAGCTAAGGTGTGGCCACCTTTTTCGTTACATTTCCTTGAATAATTTTGAACTCTTCTAGCCACAACATGTGGACAATTCTCTCACATTGCTGGCTAGTGTCCAATGCCCCTGCATCAGACTCATGAGGGAAATTTTCTTCATGGAATATTATCCATGAGCTCTTTCACAGAACTGCCTAGCTTCTGCAACATAGCTTCTGTCATTCAAGTAGCATCTTCATCTAGTTGGTCCTTCCACTTAATCAGATACTCGAAATACTCTTTTCCTCTAGTCTTTTTGAACACCTTCTTGTCCAAGATCTTCCCTGGCTACAATGGTTGTGTTGTAGGTAACTACTTCACCCACTCAATATGCTCTTTATATGCTGGTCCTTCATCTGTGTGACCATCTTCATACCTGTACAAATCTGCAACATTAAATATTGGAGATATCCCAACATCAGGAGGCAATTGAATTTCATAAGCATTAGTAGAAAATTTTCTCAGTATCTTGCATGGTCCAATCTTCCTGAACTTCAACTTGTTATACTGCTTCTCTGGGAATCTTTCCTTCCTCAAGTGTGCCAAAACCAAATCTCCAACTTTAAAGTTAACTTCTCTTTTGCTCAAATCTGCCCTGCCTTTATACTTGATGCTGCTGCCTTGTAGCTACTGTTTTACCTGCTCATGTATGGCTTGGATCTCTGAAGAAAATTCTTCTCCATCAGCAATCCTCATTTCTGCCTTTCCCAAGTTTCTCAGTTCAGATATTCCTCTAGGGTGCATTTCATAAACAATATGAAATGGACTCTGTCTTGTACTTCTATTTGGTGAATCATTGTATGCATATTCCACCTGTGGAAAAATATGATCCCACTTCTTAGGATGCTCTCCTGTAAGACTTCTCAAAAGATTTCCCAGACTTATATTTACTACCTGTTGACGGGAAAATATGTCCGGCCAACAGTAGGGGATCTCCCTGGTAGAAAGTCCCAATTAGACTTTAAACCGTTTGGAGTAGGGATCCCGTCCGGGGTGTGGGTCCGGCTACCACTTAAATGACTTTCTCTTCGGTCTCAAGCAACCTGATTGAAAATGCAAACATACACTTATTCACATGATACAGAATACATGACTGATGTATCAAACCAATATATGACACTGTGCGTAGCAAGGTAATAGACAAAAATGCATACACCCAGGAAGTGTCGTTAGCAACACATCTATGGGGTATGCATGTAGGATAATCTGACCCCCAAAGAAACAGTTCTTTATGGCAAGAATATCCCTTAACTTTCTGAAAGATATAACGAAATGCTAATAAAACAATTCATTAACATTCATCATAAGAGTAAATAATAAACTTGAGCATCATCAACACAATCACAGATAGCTATGGTGCATGAATGATACTATTAGTAACACAGATTCATTAATCAAACGATATTTTGAAACTGTACGCAGAATACACACAGTGTTGTCATAGCTAAACACATCATCCAATCAAAGGGGTTTTAACATTTATTGTATTACATATGCCAAGAGTATGATTCTTCAATTACAATGCAATATTTCCCTTTAGTCCAAAAAAGAGGAGCCCTTTACTATGTTCCCAATAGGGGTATTTATAGATCCAAGAAACTCCCTTTGGGGCTTTCTGACGCTTCAACTTCCTGACGGTTCAGCTGCCTTGCGACCTTGACGGACAATGCGACCTGCGACCCAGAAGATTGCGACCTGCGACTTAGGCGCCGGTGCGACTTGCGACCTGGGGGACAAATGCGACCTACGACCCAGCAGTTAAGCTATGGAAGTGGTCGCGTAATTGAGAGGTCTGGAGCGTCTATCTTCTTCTCCTTGAGGAAGTCTTTCCAGGCCTGGTAATCCGCTGCAATAGGGGAGACTAGAGAGATTTCTTCCTTTAACCGATGCGTACATTCCAAAGCATTCGGAATCAGAGTCTCCTTCATCTGGGAAATCTGGATGGAGAGGGAGGCAAGCTTGGTATAAATTTGTACTGGCGTGACAAGCAGCCGGTTTAGGTTCTCTTGGGATGCCTCAAATTCTGGTGCTGCAGCAGCTTGTCTCACGGGTTGCAGAAAAGACTGAATTTCCTGATCTACCTGCTCCCAGTCTTTAGTTTCGTCCAGTGCCCCCAACGACGGAATGTGATGTAGAGCGTTCATGGAGTCTATACCACTGATCAGGTGATTATATGCAGACACCACTTTTTCCAAGTCTTTGGCCAGCTTGTCTTTGGATTGCATCTTCATCCGGATTTGTACTTTGGCTTCTTGTGTGTGACCCCAATCCTTCCTAGGCACATTTTCGGGAGCTTGATGGTATTGCGCTGTCCAGTTTATCATTCTGTCCAAAGCTACCGAGACCTCCTTGAGCTGCTCATGCTTCTGTTTGGTTTCTGCTCGTGCCTCTGCCAACGGGGCCACTGTTTGTTTAAGGGTGAGAATTTCCCTATATACTTGCTTCATGGTCGTTTCCAACACATCACACTCTTTCATGACCGCCAGTGGGACCTCATTTACTTGGGAAGGCTTACCTTGGAGTTGTTGTATCTCACTCTCAAGTATTAATTTCTCCTTTTCCACTGTTTTTAGCCTGTTTTGTAGGGAAATAATCTCCCTGCTCATTCTAGTGACATTCTCCTCTGTGGCCGCGGCAAAAGCGGTGCCTGCTGATGCTATCATTACAGGGTTAGTTCTTGTATCTGGGACTATGTCCCTTTCAGTGGCGACCGTAGATATGGCGGGATGGCCTTGTGCCAAGGCTTTTCTTCTCTCTTGCCGTATTTTGAAAGAGAATTGGTCAAATGTCAATCTAGTTAGGTCGAAGACCTCTTCCTCTTGTTCCCCGGGAAAATCGTCATCAGGGAGGATACTTTTCTTGCCACTCAGAGGAATGTCCAGGGGAGATATGTCGATATCATCTATCAATTCATCCTCTTTATCCTGTGTTTGTCCTTTTCCTTTCTCCTTTTGCCGGCACTCGGCTTCTGCCTTGTCATGTTCCTCCTTCTTCCTGCGTTCTGACTCTGCCTCTGCTTCTTTTTCTGCTTTTCTCTTTCGCTCTGCTGCGGCGGCTTGTTCTGCCTTCTTTTGACGATCGACTTTGTCAAGTTCTTCCTTAAGTGCTTGTTCTGCCGCCGCCTGTGCTTCCTTTTCCTGTCTTTCCTTTTCCCCAGCCTGTTTCTTTTTCCGCTCTGTCCTGGCATCTTTCTTACATTTCTCTTCATCCTCCTTCATTTTCTTTTCCTCTTCCTTCTTGGCTTGGGCTTCTGCTGCCCTTTGTTGATCCGAGGTGTCAGGCCCTGTACTGGTCCGTATTCTCTTATCTTTGGAGGAAGAAGCGCCTCCTAGTTTATGGCTCCTATCTTCTAAATTCTGGTGATCCTCTTCTTCTTGGTCAGAGTCGATCCCCGGAGCTAGATGCCTGTCTGCGTTGTACCATTTTCTTTTTTCGTCCTCTGTCGGACGCTCGACATGCTGATCACTCCATTACAATGCTCAGGAACTATCCTGACTGGGTCATAAGTTCGGCAATCCAGATTTCTAAAGTGGTAACCTTTTATCTCTTCCCCTTCACGCCCTACTTCTTTGAAGTCCTTGACTGTATAAGCACCAATGGTGAGGGGTAAAGTGGGCCAAGGTTTCTTCTTCCCTTTGGAAAGGACATTGGAGAAGCCCGAGGTCATCTGGAAACATACCTCCTGCATGAGCACCTTATCGGTAATAAACTTAGGCAGAGCATGTGGTGCTTTGAATGTGCCAAATACTCGGATGATTGTAAATTCAGCGAATGGAAACCAGTGTGCCACCTGACCTAGTGTCTCCATCGCTCGCCAAGACATGCAGGGGGTGTCTTGACCAAATAGTTTCCCGTAAAGGGCGAGAATGAATATCTGAGAGATTTGCTCAATATCTGACTTGTACCTGGACTCCCAGAATACCTTGGTCTGCAAATGGATTGCCTGGGTCTGTTCGGAGTCCCAATTATGTGGCCATCCCTCAACATGCAGTTGGGCATAGACAACATCTAATAAATACGAAGCCATATAAAATTCTGACGACGTTCCCTCATCTGGAGCTAAAGCCGAAGCCAAATTTGTTTGCATTGAGCCCACTAATATGCCAGCCCAATTGAATCGAGTGCCGTGCGCCGTTACGTGTTCCATAATGGTTTCCCATGCTCCGTTGAAAGTGGTGGCGTCCGAACGCCCATATACTCTGCACAGCATGGCGGCCACTAACTTATACACTTTCCTCAGATTGGCCACGGGGTACTCCTGGTCTTTCTTGACTTTAAATTTATCTGGTTCCACCCACCATTTTCTGATTGTATCAACCATCGGTACTTCATTTGCGGAAAACCATCTCGGGGTAAAATTTACCTCTGGTTGGGGTAGCGAGTAGTAGACCTGTGCTTTTGAGCTTTCCAACGTTGCAAAAGCTTTACCTCCACTATCTCGGATTGCGAAATTCTTAGGATCCGTCTTCTGTATGATCCAGTCTAACATTTCTGGGCACGGAAAGATGGCGGGATGTGACCCTGCTAGGTGCAATTTGGATTTCTTGAACTTCAGGTATAGTTCCCGGTCTGGGAGATCTTCTGGAAACTCATCTTCTGGTATGGCGAACTCGCGGTATACTTCATACCACCTAAGGCTGTCCCCCTTTGCGAAGGTGCAAAGAGTGTCTCTGTATATTGGTGGAGGGGATGTTTGTATGTCTGTGTCTGACTCTTCTTCCACCACCTGCCTACTCTTCTTTCGGGACACCCGAGGTGCCATGTTGCTAGAGTCGGAGAGGACGAGTATCGTGTCTGCTCCAAATTCACCTGTTTCATTCAGGAAAGAATCCCAGGATGAGAAAGACATGATGATAACGGCTAAATACAGTTTACGCATGCAGAGTCTAATTGACTGTTCTCTTGGGGTCGCAGGGTCGCTGATCTAAAAAATACCTCACATGCGACCTCGCGACCTTGCGACTAGGTCGCAGGGTCGCAGAGTCACTAACAGAGGGTCGCGCGACCTTGCGACCTTGCGACCGGGTCGCTGGGTCGCAGGTTGCACTTGGGCCTGCCGGGGGGTTTCGAGCGCGTGCGATTTTGCGGATAATCTCTCCCTAACGGGAAACATGCGCGGCTGGAAAGGGTTTAAACTGGAGATAGGACACAACCATGAGGATCTGGGCAAGACATAGGTGACCTTGGGGTTTATGAGAATCAAAACAAAAATAAAACTCAACCGGAAACCCTACCTCCTCACCAGCAAGCAATTAAGACCATGGGGTGGCTAGATTTTAGCAAGAAATGTTGGGGAAGGAAACACAGGGAGGAAATGGCAACTTACCCGGAAGAAAACGTGCCAGTCGACCTGTCAGAGCAATTCCACGATCTTCGCCGCGAGTTACAAATGCGACCTAGCGACCCACCCTTATAAAAAAAGAGTCGCACGTGCGAGCACTAAATGAGGTCGCAAGTTGATAGTTTGCGACCTTGCGACCTCGCGACCTTAAGGTCGCTGGGTCGCAAGGTCGCTGAGTTGCTAATTCCCTAATTACTTAATTTTGCGACCTTGCGAC
>CM076577.1:1203523860-1203706972 GCA_034641835.2 Pinus albicaulis
TGCCCACCTCAACAAGCAATGCAATGCGTTGGTCGCCCAACTCCATCCTGTATCTAGCATTGCTCATACGTCGACCGTGGGCCGACGCACCAGCAGGAGCAGGTCTCCGATCATCTACACCGGCCTCCTGCTGATCCTCAGCATCAAGATCATAAGATCCACAACTGGATCAGGTGGTGGTGGTGGCATCTCCTCGCCATCATAAGAGGCAATGTCTGCAAAATATATACAAGTACACAACAATAATTAGACACTTTCATTACACAATTTAATAAAAACAAGTTAAAGAAAATGTTAGAATAAATTTAAATAAAACAGTAATATTACCTCTATCATCTGGCAGCTCATCATATGTGAAGAGGATGTTGGCACACCCTCACCAATCCAACCCCGCATAAGGATAGGGGACCATAATGAAGGGATGCTCAAAAACACTGGCTAGCAACCCCAGTGCATCATCTGATATCCTCACTAGAAACAGAGTCTCCTCCATCTTAGGCATTATCTGCCCCCACATATGCATACGTGCTACAGTCATCGGCCTACGAGGCTACCGAAGAAAATAAGGTCTCATCTCTGGAAACCTCTCAAAAACATTAAAAAAAAATCTCTGAAGAAAAAGGGAAGTTGACCCTCCCTTGTGCATGATCACGACATCTATCTAATGTTGTACAGAACTGCCATAAAAAAATGGCAGAGCACCTGACAAGTCATGCCTGCTGTAGCAAATAATCAAAATAATATAAAATTTGGAAACCAACGTATTTCTCGTCACTGGTGTTGTACGAAATGGTCGAAATGATAAGTTAGAGACACTGGACCTCCTCACCACCAAATGCACCAATACGTAACTGTCCTCCAGAGACCTGAAAATCTAAAGGAGACAATATGTCTGCTCTAATGTATCTCTGGGAGTAAACTAACTGACTCCCTGCCACACAGTTAGCTGGAACCTCAGGGAACAAGGGAAAATCCACCCCTCTCCTCGAAAGCCCTGTAATAAAATAACCATCCTCCTCAGTGGGCATGTACCACTGGTTGATATCAACTCGGAAATCCTATCGCTGGGAATTCCACCTTTGGATAAGATGTCTCAAAAGACCACTATGGGAATTTATGGAAGTAGCCTCCTGATAGCACTTGAGGAGGCCTACCTACCTTAGGAGCCCCTGTGTCGCTGCTGTAATAGGGCGAGGGTACGCATCTCTCTCCCTCTCTCTTGCCTCCCACAGGCGAACCATGTTATATAGTTCCGCCTGTTGTTGTTGTTGTTGCTCCTCTTCTCTCCTTTCACGTCTATGAATGATTGCCATATTAATTTTTTTTTTTTAATTAAATGACACATGTATTTACAAATATACATATATAAATATTTTTTGAAAAATAAATAAAACAAGAGACGGTGCACCAAAAAAATAGTCACGCACATAATGATATAAAAAGCACCAGGAGCAGTGCTCCAGAAAATATTTTTAGTGCACCGTTCACTAAGTGCGATGTCAAGAGGCCGTTGCGCTAACTTCACTATACACCCTGGGGTTTATAGCTAAGTCAACACACCGCCCTCCTGCCACCATATATAGTCGTACTGTGCGGCTAGGTTTCCGAGGACACTGCTCTTTGTCGTAAAATTTACAATTACACAGTGCGCCTTTGGAATCTGCCCCGGAACTAATGCAGATACAATTATCATCGGTTTACCAACCCCAACCATTGACAATGCCGATTGGATATTCTGGTGCACTAGAAAAATTCGTTCCTCAAGGTGGATAAGTTCGTCAACGCACCGGGTGTCCGCGATTCAACATTGTCAATGGTGCGGCCCGGTAAATGAATGCACCGCACTTTTTCAAAATTTTAAAATTACAATGTGTGCCTCACGGTACTGCCCTAGAACTGGTGTAGATACCTTCAGCACTAGGTTCGTTGCATTCTGTAAATTTATAGGCAGCACCGCAAACTAGTGCGACTTGTAAATTTACAGGCAGCACTGCAACCAGTGCAAGTCGAATGGCTCGAGCACACCACGCGACAATTTTTTTTTTTTTAATGGTTAATTTTAAGGTATTTTCAAATTGTAACCCGTGAAAAGGTTTAATTATGGAAAAACTAGAAAAATACCTGTACATTTACCCGTCGAGGAGGCATATTGGCTATACAATTTAAAAAAGAAAATTTCTCCACCATTTTATAAAATTCAAGCTGGAGATTGGTGGCAATGTATAGCAGTAGTGTGTGCAATAAGTGCAATGGGAGCATGGATGTCAGTGCGGCTGAAGAAAGGATAACTTGCATCGGTGCTTGAGAGCTCTGTAGCATTGACAAAAGTGAAAAATGCAGTTTTTTGACCGTAATTCTTTTTTTTATTTAACCCTGTTCCGATGCGGTAGGTTTTTACTGGAATACCAGTGCGTTGTATTAATGCCACACCGGGCTCTTTCTGTTTTCTCGTGATTTTAGGAAACATCGAGGTGGCGTAACTGTCATGCACTGGTGAGCTACAGTAATGAGATGCACCAGTAACAACGTCCAGTGAACCAACCATTTTTGAGTTTTTTGGCCGTAATTTTTTTATTTAACCCTATTCTGGTGTGCGTTCTTTTTATAGCAGTACTGATGCATTTCCAGTATGTTGCATCGGGCTATTTCTATTTCGCGCGCTTTTAGGAGGCACTAGGGCGGAGTATTTTTAATGCACCGGTGCTCTACAATAATATGACGCACCAGTAATAGTGTCTTGTGAACCAATGATTTCTGCGGTTTTCTGGCCATAATTTTTTTATTATTTAACCCTATTCTACTACACAGGATGTTTTCTAGAGTACTGATGCATTGTATATATGCCACACTGGGCTCTTTATGTTTTCGCGCACTTTTACGAGGCACCGGGGCAGAGTATTTTTAAAGCACTGGTCCTCTACATTATCATGACGCACAGGTAATACTGTCTAGTGAACCAATGATTTCTACGGTTTTTTGCTGTATTTTTTTTTATTTAACCTTATTTCGGTGCACGACATTTATGGGGACCTCAGTGCATTTCCATCATTCCACCCCGGGAAGTTTATGTTCCACTCACTTTTACGATGCATCGAGACATGGCGATGTGACGCACCGACGCTGTACAGTAACCTGACGCACCAGTAATGGTGCCCAGTGAACTAATGATTTTTGCAGTTTTTTGGCCATAATTTTGTTTGTTTTAAACCCTTTTCCTATGCACGACATTTACAAGGATCCCGATGTGTTTCAGTCATTTGGCACTGGGTCGTTTATGTTCCACGTGCTTTTTATGAGGCACCGAGGCTAATGATATGACACGCACCACCGCAGTTGCTGAATTAAATGCACCAGGAGGGTGTGTACGGAGTGCACTCTTTCTGGTGTGCCAATGTTTTATGTGGTTTTTTTGCCATAATTTTTTTATTTAACCATCCACCGGTGGGCACTTTTGTGGGTGCCCCGGTGCATTTCATTTATTCCACACCGGGCGATATCTGTGCGGTCGACATGTAAAGCACTGGTGCTCTACAAAAATAAAATGCACCAGGCCCGTGTGTATGGAGCGCATGGTGTCTGGTGGGCCAATTTTTGTAATGCACCGGTGCATTTTAGGTTGATAAGAGCACTGGATGAAATACATCTACAAAAACCTTCACCCGCCAACCTCCTCTAGGATCCTCCGCTATAAATGGACGTTTGGTGTATTTTTCAGTGGGGTTCCTCAAAAACATCCGCTAGAGGGTCTTTTCCTTGTAGTGCATCCTCAAACACATGGGAAAACTGAAATAACCAACTAGATTTTAGAAGACATGCTACACATGTATGTTATGGAAAAACCTACGAGATGGGAAGATTTTCTGTATCTGACAGAAATTCCATCTAATAATAGTTATCAAGCTTTAATTAAGATGAGTCCTTTTGAAGCATTTTATGGCATGAAATTCCACACCCTGATTTTCTGCAGTCAACCCAAAGATAATTCAATTCTTGGACCTGATGCATTTAAGAAGATGGAAAGAACAGTGAAGAAAATTCAACAAAGTATTAAAACAGCTCAAGATTGACAAAAGAGATATGTCGAAAAAAAGAGAATTCATAGATAATTCAAAGTGGGAGATCAAGTTTATTTGAGGATTAAGCCTAAAAAGAGTACATTATATATGGGTAGTTGTGCTAAGTTAGCACCACACTACTGTGAACCATTCGAAGTTCTAGAAAGAGTGGCACTAGTAGCTTATAAATTAGCTCTACCTAGTCATTAAGATTCACAATTTTTTTATGTTTCCTTATTGAAAACGTATTTAAATGATCCTACTCATGTAATTAATTGGACTGTGATACAGGTGGAAACCAAGGGGGAATTTATTCCAGAGCCCCTTCATATACTGGCACGGGAAGAAATAGAGCTCTAGAATAAGACCGTAGCTAGGGTGAAAGTGCAGTGGAGGCACTTTACACCCAAGGAAGATACCTGGGAGCGTGAAGAGGAAATTAAAGAAAATATCCATCACTGTTTGAAAAGTGAACTGATATTTTATATGACTGAGGAAGGTGTTTTTTTTTAGAGGGGGAATATGTAATATCCCTATTTTTATACTTTTAATTAGACAGTTGCAAATCCTAAAGGTTAAGTGGACCTAAAGAAAAACAATATGTGTGGACATATTATTTTTTAAAATTAATGAATGTGGAATTTTAATTATTGTGCAAAGACTAGAGTAAATTGGAGACCAGTATTTCAAGTCCATGAGAATGGAATTAAATCCCAAGGCTTTCCCAGAATCTCCAAAAGTCATTGGAGAAAATAAAATAAAATAAGTAAATTAGATTGGAGATAAAAATCTAAAATATACCTCAGTAAAGTGGAAAGTTACTGAGAAGAGGTAAATTAAAAATAGAAAGAGGAAAAAGCTAGTTTTAAAGAGATTTTGTAGAAAAAACAAAAGTAAAACCTAGGCTAAAGGAAAACAACATCCTAATTTAACTAGACACAGTTATTGAAACATGCTGAGGGAAAGCATGCTTAAATAAGCCACTTCTGGGTAGACAAGAATTTGTCTACACTTTGGAGGAATTGGTCTTTGCTTGGGGGGAGCTATGGATGAAAGCTCAAGGTTGGGTGGAAATTAGTCTTTACCAAAATTGGTATGCACAATTAGTAAACTTTTTCTTGATATTATTTTTCTATGAGGATGATTCGATAAGAGTAAATTTGTTTTTGTTAGGAATATAAGTGGAAAATTATGTCTTCTAAATTTTTAATCTGTATAAGAAATTATTTTATTCTTGTGTGGGAAGTGTTTGATGTATTTAACAAAAGCATAACTATAGTAGGTATAGTTGTAGTTTTGTATAGTTACATAGAATTTAACCAACAATCAGAATGTTTAAGCTCAATGATAAGGGTTTAAATCTGTTGTTAAGTTTTTGAAAATTAATATATTATCAATATAAAATACATCATTAGGAGTGGATAATAATATAAAGATGTTAAGAGAGAGATGGTAAATAATTGGTTATTTCTGTAAACAATGAGGAACCAGAGATATATATAGTGGGAATTACTTAAAATAAGAATGAAATATGTTGTACAAACTATGTACATAAACACATACTGTACAAATTCATAAACATAGAAATCAATATATATATATACCTACTTCCTCCTTATGCCGAAAGATGAAATATAATATCAATTCACATATAAAGGCACTATGTGTATAGCACAATTATAAATACAAACCTCAATTAGGAATTATGCCTAAGTTATGCATGTAGTTGAAATACTATAAAGAACATGGAAAACATGTATTCAATTATTACATGGATGGAATTTCATCAATTAAATGAGACCAAAAATATGTATTAATAGTCATATAAAATGTCAGCGGTCACTGTTACAGTTATATGGACTAGAAGTCCATTTTTTTATTATATTAATTACATATTGTATAAATGGATAGATATCATTAAATTCAGTGGTTGAATTCTGTGAATGATAACAACCAACCTGTAAATAGATGGAAGAAAAAGTATTGTCAATTCTTTTGAGAAATAAGACAAAACTAGTTGTGTTGTAAATTACGATATCTGATGTACCTGTATTAAAAATCCATATAAAGAGTGGTTAGAATTATATATACCAGAAATTTAAAATAAATACACAGAATATTGAAAATTGTTAATATCCGTTAAAATATCAAAATACCTTATTAATCAAGTTTGAGGCAGTGAAGTCTCTTCTGTAGATGAAGCAAGAGAATCAAACATACATATCAGTATGGAGAACTAGGAAAGAAATTAGAATTTCGTAATAGTATTGAAATTATAGAAAACAAATTACCTGAGTTGTGGGTGGAAACCATATACTGGGTATTTGAGGTAAATCCATGAATTGTATGGAAGCAAGAAAATAGGAGTTTTCTAGTTAAATAAAACCTTATGTTAATTTGGGAAATTAACAAAATTATTATTACTTACATAATAGAAGTGGTCACATACAATAAACTAATAATTACTATTGGGAATGTTTTATACAGATTTATAAGACAGACATAGTGAACATATATAACAAAAATATAAGTAATGATCAAATAGAATATATATATATATATATATATATATATATATATATATATATATATATATATATATATATATATATATATATATATATAAACTAAGTTAAATTATATATTCTATAAATTGGCAATATCAAATTGACTCTCAGTAAACTAGCGAAGACTGAGTTACTTCATTAAATTAATTCTGGGATATACATAGAGTATAATTACATTGTAAACATGAAAGAATTAGAAAAATTCATTTTAGTGAAATGGGGAAAATAGAATTATAATTTGTTTTAGCAAAGCTCTCGGTTGTATCAAAAAATGGAACAGAGTTATGAAAATTCTGTGATGGAAAGCGAGGGTTAAGTAACTATGAGACAAAGGTCAAGTATATTCATGAAGTTGAAACAGACTTGAATACCTCTGTCTGAATCGAAAGAATGCCAAAGAAAAATAATGTATCTCAGAGATGATAATTTAATTAAATGTCGAAACATAAGAGGATACAGAGCACCAAGTATTCGGTACCATATTATATAGTTACTGTAATAATATCAAAATCTTTGAATTTAGTACTGATCAAACTATCAAATTTTATACAAGAATAAAGCACGAATTCCAAAACGAATAATAAGAAAACTTTTATTATGGAGGGTAAATCCAAGACATAGAGTCCATGCACAATACAAAATATCTGGAAAATAAAATGAGGAATAAAACTAGGAATCAACAAGAAGAGTTCATAACTTAGTAGAAGAGTATGAAAATTGGGGAAAAACTTTAAAACAATTTTAATAGGGGAATCGTTGTAAACTCTTGAAGACAAATTTCCATTAAAAAAGTAGATCTCAAGCTTACCATATCATGAATGATCTAAATTACAAGAAGGAAATTGAAACTTATAATGCATAAGAGGGAGACGTAGAAACTATGAGAGGAATATACGACTTACCTATGTATGGTGAATCGATATTAACTTATGGGTTTTCCATGAGATTTCTGTGCTAAAACCTTCTCCTATCCTTAAATTTAAATGCAGAAAGGAACTCACCTATTCCTCAAAACGAACGCAAAACGAAGCGTAAGTCTCTAAATGAAATGAAGGCGTAACTTGGACATTATAAAACAAAAAACAAACTGTGTAAAAAGCTATGAGTATTAATAAAAATTTTGAGCAAAGTAAAGAGGGGAATGAGGTTACCTACATATGCAGTTGTGAATTTGAGGCAAAAATGGTAGAGGGAATCCATTAACGTTGCAAAAATTATAGTAAAGAACCACAGCCGAAATCCTAGAATGGAAAATTTTCAAATGAATAATGAAACGAAGTAAAATGAATACATTAAAACCTATTCAAGAGCTATGGAGGTAAGTATTACAAATTGGTCTCATTCATCGATTGACGAGAGATCCAACCTCCACCTGTTGACGAAATTAATATTCCCATGTGATCAAGATAATATGTAGTACATACCATTAAATCAAGGAGTGCATCGAACCCAGTAAAATTTAAATATTGGCAATAAACAATGTCATAAAATATTAATTAGAGGTAAGACGAAATCCATAGAGGTATGGTCGAAGAAACATGTTACATCGGAGAACGCATGGCATTAAAATCATGTCGTGTAACCATTAAAAGGTTTACATGTTAATCATAAAATTCAAATATGTTATGATAAAGTTTGTGTAAGCATGGTGTCAATATTAATGGTATGATACCTTATACGTATTCCAATTTCAATAATAGTGATAACTAAATATAGTTAAAATGAGTTACATGCCATATAAAGGAAACCCTCCATGTATATTATTCATATAAGTTTATATGAAATGCATTCAAGTATGGTTATACATATTCAAGTTTTTATCTAACACTTAGGAGGTGTAATAAAAGTCTTGTACAAGATGAGATTTCTCTCATTATATTACGAATTGATACAACTATGATGGCACGTAGGAAATTACTTATGGGGTCAAATTAGGATGTAGTGGAATACATCCTAATAGGTAACTTTAACTTTAATATTTATTAAAGCCCTAAAGTCAATGATAACTTTATAAAGTGTAGAGTTATGGAAAGGTATATAGATTTAATAAGATAATGACAAGGGAGACTGTTATAAAGGCTTCAACATACATTGACAAGAATGTATGATTACCATTAAGATGAGGTGAATTATTAATACATTAAAGGAGGAAATATTGTAATATCATTCTGTTAGTGTGGGTGTCATTATACACATAGTTCTGAAAATAATTATATCATAAAGAAAATGCTAATGTCAGAAAGAAAAACGTTTACTGAAATGTTGGAAGAGGTGGTATAGTAATGGACTTAAATTAGTTCAACAACGAAAAAAGCAATACAAGGTTATAAATATATATTTTATTTAGGGGTAAGTAGAGCTTTTACACATAAATACGTTTAAACTATCAAAGAGATAGTAAAAATAGAATTTAAAAAGTAGCATGAAACATATTAATACCATTAATGGTTAAATTTTTGCAAAACAACACAACCAACAATTCCTATAGGAGCATCTAATTAGAAAAGTAGACCAGATTATGCATCCAAGTTTAAACAAAACTTTTTCTTGGAATCAACATGGGGGTTACATGACCTTCAGGTATTAATACCCCTTGATGCTTTTATGAATCACATCAAAAACTCCCATAGATGCAATTTTTTAAAACAATAAAACATCGGATCCCATTTACCACTTTTTTCGAACACAGAGACTACAAAATTTCATCTACAACTCTACATGAAGAAACACAACCCACAATTATGCTACTATGAGTTTTTCATTGACTCTACGTTCACTATATGAGTTCCACTTGACTCATTTCTTATTTTTAACACCTATATATATATATATATATATATATATATATATATTAAAACATCCATTTTCCTCTTCGGGGTTAACCACAACCTCTAAATTATTTGTTCATCACAAAAACCATACATGCATTCATTCTTTATAAGCATTGCATTATGACTTTAGTCATGCTTTTCCCCCTTTTTTTCTTATTAACCATAATCATTGTTTTAATAGTATGCATGCAAAGGTTGGTAATTAATTCACACTATAACTAGTGAGTGCTCACGATTTTTCACAGGTGCAATAGAGGGTTTATTCTCTTTTATCTGCATCCATAGTAAAATTTCATGAGCATAATATTTAAAGAAACATGATCACTTTCTACTCTTTAATGTGGTCATTAATCCTGGATCATGCATCTCATGTAAATTTTAGTCTTCTACATGTTTAGTTAGATTCATCACTAAGATGATGCACATTATCATCATACTTCTACTTCTTTTTTTACTTAACATTTCTGAAAAGGCATCGGTGTTGCAAAATTTTTCTATGATACCATTTGTAACATACCCCAAGTAAACTCGCAGGAAAATGCATGGAGTTAGGAATTTTTTCAACATTTACCAATGTGTAACTTTCTAAATTAATTTCTATATTCCTTCATTAACCATTGGAATAACCAATCATCATCACCTAGGGAAATATTTAGTAAACGTCACAGTGAGTTACACAACCATTAATTGTCCTTATTGCAGTATATTAAGTCAAATTTCCTGCTATAACTATGCATCACTTCCATGATCATTTTAACTCAATTAGTAAATTACATAATTGATAATATAAAAATCACATTGTGAAAGAAATTAACATCATGAAAATGACACAGTTAACAATTACATCATTAGACATCGATATACCATGGAAACCTCGTAGGGTGAAAATCACGAAACATTTAGTTTTTTTATTAAACGCTCGTGACGATTTTCACCCCTCCCTCAAAGGTTATAAGGGAGTCCATCCCTTGACCATTTTTATAAATATTACATATAAAAATAATATTAAATGCAACATAAATAGGTATAAGCTATTACAATCATCATGATATCATTTACCCACAGATACTCAATCTTTGTCTTTGTGGTCGAATTGTTTCCATCAGTGGGTCACCCTGCAGTTCGAACTCCTAAACCTGGATGGATGAACAAATAATTATCTACCACAATGTTCAACATGAAAAATTCTTTTCTCAAGTCACTATTGTTTCCTGCCATTGCTGCCGTCAGCATACTTGATATCATGATTAGATAGAATACTAATTAACCAACAATCAATGTTTATTTGTGACACTTCAACAACTATTTGTATTCATTTATAAAACATAAACTAAATATCCTTTCACATGCATTAGTAACAAATATATCACTATCAAGCGTCATATTTTTAACAAAATCTAACAAAATCTTGCATTCACTTTCATATTCTTTCGAAAGGAAAACTATCATACTAGATAATATTATTGCGCATGAAAATGCATAACAAAATTTCAAGATAGTTATCCAAACAAGGAATTTACTTTCGACCTACTCTTGTGTTTTCTTTTCCAAATGGATTAAGAAAACAGATTCTATACTTATGAATGATAATGCATGTTTTTTTCCAAAAACATATTTTCCACTGAAGAGTTATTCATAATGGCTATTATGTATAAAAACAACAACTCTATTTCAAACAAAGTTAATATACTACTTATAATTTTGTGCATGCAACTACCTTTCCTCTCCAATAGAGAATAACATAGCTTGTTCTTCTTGCATGTAAAACACATATTTTTTTTCAAATGAAACTAAATAAATATTGTATGGAAAAATAAACACATTTCTTTTCCAAGGGATCAAACACATACCATTTATTGTTTCATGCATGCAAAGGGAAATTTCACTCTTATCCAAAATCTCTAGCCCAATAACTATGCATAATATTTTCCCAAAAGAATGCTAATGCCATAGCTAATCCCTTTAGGTATTTAAATACATTTTATTTTTCCCAAAATAATGCTAACAAAAGCAATATTATGTGATTTTATCTTTCTTTTCTCCGAAAATCTAATACCAAAACTATACTTTTTCCATGCATGCAAGTGTATATGTTTCTCTAAATAATCTTACATAATAAAGCATGCGATTACTAGTTTTCCTCTCCAATAATATAATCCAATAGTGCATACAATGATATATTTTTCTCTTCTATTCTTTTTTAAGAGTTGTAACACAATAAACGCTTCTTGACATAAAAATATATATATTTATTTAACATGCTAATTATTATTTTTCCAAAGGATAGCTAACTCACTAGATATTATGCATGAAACAATATTTTTTTTTTAAATCATTTCATACATCAGAGAGATTTGTAATAGTTCTTCAATAAATAACATGGATAATAAATCCTTCTCAAATAACACAACTAATTGGGTTTTATACAAAGGTTTTATGTGAACTACTTATCACAAAAGTTATTTATATATTTTTGTATGACTCAAGCTCCTCATGCATGTAAAATCACATAATAAATTCTAGTAGATCAACTATACTAGATATTATTCATGTGCACCTAAGCACATACTCTCTTCCAGAGTACAATATTTCTATTTAAAATTTTAATGCATATGCATCATGAGAACATAATTGGTAATTTCTTAAATGAAATAACTTAATTCCTTTTCAATAATTATCAAAATAATTATTATGTCTCTATGTACATAAAAAATTATTCTGATCTGGTTGAAAAATAAAATGGAAGCACTCTGTTTTACTTAGTTTTTCCTGTTTTAGTCATTATTGGCCCTCATTTTTTATCAAATTTGGCTCATTAAATCCACCTAATTTACATCATTTTCCACTTTATACCATCCACATATGACCTATTTTTATCTTATTATGCATATTCAAAAAAATAAATTATGTTTTTCAATTTTTAGAATTTTTTGTAAAAAAATGGTTTTAAGTGCATTTTCGGACCATATTAGAAATTCCCGTAATGGCATCATGGTTTGCATATTTATAGGAAACTTGGGCTCAATATAGATAAATTTATTGAAGGCTTGTGAAATAATACTGGATGTACACCTATTAGTTCAACCAAACTGAGCTAAAATAGGCCCGGTCAACGCTAGTCAAATATGACCTGTTTTTTAGGAATCCCTAGAAAATAGGGCATAAATAGTATATTTTGGGATTTTTCCAGATTTGGTGTTACTAATTGGATGATTTCCACCTATATGGATTGGATTAGGATAAGAAAAGGTTGTTAGAGACAAGGTAGCATAGTTTTTTTATTATTTCTCTATTTATGCCAAGTTTATGAACCATTGAGATATGTAGAAATTGTGTAACTTCACTTTGATATTTATGAGAATTTGAAAATTTAATTAAAATACCTATTATATTTCATTTTTTGTTATTATATGGTGAATTATTGAGTTAATTTTTAGTAGTTGAAAGCACTTTCAGTGTGCGAGGCAAGGGTGGAGGGCCCCCACACCGAGCTAGGTTCACTTCTTAGTTATTTTTAGTTACAGTTTCCGAACTAGTTTGTTTTATGCTTAATTTTTTAATTATATATATGCTGATGTTTAATGAGTGTTGATGAGTCTAATTCTCATTATTATTCTGCATATTAAAGGACAGACCAATTTTTAAGTTAAACATTCTTTCTATCTGATTAAGACCTAGATCCAAAATTCATCTTTTCTTGATTTTTTAATGCTTTTCTGAATTCCTATTTTCTAAAAATATTATTATTGATGAATGAATCTATGATGAAGGGAAACCATGACCTCTTTATTTAATAGCCTCTTTAGTTATTGTTTCACACATCTTGATCTATTTATCATTGGTGGTTTTGATTTCTAATTCATGAAGTAATTTTGTAAGAGAATGACAAACAAGTCTCTTAAGTTAGGATATTCTTCTGCTACTGATTACATAATTGAATTCAAAAACTATTTATTCTAGATTTATTTTTGTAATATGCATTTGCCTAATCATTAATAAATCATCTTCTAACTTGATCATATCTAAAACTCATATATCTTGGGGATGCTTCTAAATCCTACTAGCTCAGATTGATAATAAATCCTTTTTTTTGTTTACCCATTAAAAAACCTGACCTATTGGCTACATTTTTGAGGAAGCATATTTCGAAATGGTCAATTAGGAAGATAAAAAGTAAAAAATAAATAAAAAATAAAAACACAACAAAAAATACATAACTTATTTTTTCTTTTAGTTATGTTTCTTTATGCTTAGAGATAAATATTAGAAGGGTAGATTCATTAAACAAAATCCCCATCAAAATAAAATAAAAAACTAAATAACTGCAAAATACATTTTCCCAACAAGATCTCCAAAATATGATGTTAAAGAAGTCACTTAGTGAAGGAGGGTATGCCACTACAAGGATCTTCTTAAATCCATGTCCACAATTTAGAGTGATCACTAGGGATGAATCTTCATTTGAGAAATTAGAAGAGGAACAAAGAATCCATAAAGAGGATCCAAAAGAAGAAAACTTAGAATTTTGTTTCGAATTATCTTTGTAAGGAGGTGAATGAGTCATGCATCACATGCGATGAAGGTCAAACATTAGAACCCAAAATTGAAGAATTTATATTATGTATATCATAATATCCCTTGTGCATTCAAGATTTTGAGCAAGTACCACAAGAAGAACTTTGTGATATGACAAATAAGGAGAGCCAAGCAAACATAGATCATCTTAAAACTTGGTTTGAGCTAGTCATTACGCCACAACACCACTCCATTTTTCAATATTCATTAGCATCAAATATTTATAATCAAATAATTTTTCATGTCCATGCATTCATTAAAATGTATTTTTCAAACTTGGATATGAGTTTACTTATGATCATGCTACACAAATGGATGCATTGGAAATTCTCTTATACTTGAGGGAATGAATTATTTTTATACAATAGAGCAGGATATAATAGAATAAAATAAATAACTTGGTGGAATGAGTTCACAATAAGAATTTTTCTCATAAATAATTCTTCACATCATTTTTCAATACTCATTTGAAAGGATTTTATGACAAAATGCACTAAGGACAATCCTATTATGGGGAACCATATAGGATCATTTTTAAAAGCATGTGTTTAAATAAGGCATCTCTTGAAATCTAGTTTTTAAATCCATTTTCAAACTTTGAATTTCAATCAAAAATAAAAATGATCAAAATAAACACTAGATATCAAGAAATTTTTTAAGGATAAAGTTAGTACAACATTGATATGAGGGTTCTAACGGAAACATTTTTATATGATATTCATAGGGAAGTTATACTTGGAATATAATTTCCAAATCAATTTGAATAAGCTCAACCTGACATCATATGAAAAATCTATGCTCAAAATACTAACTTCTTGTCAAACAATATGCATGGTGACAAGTCTAGGTCTTGACTATTCATTGCAATATTTCACATATCAAATCATCTTATTTTCAAAACCTGTTTCTAATGGAGATAAATATTGAATTCTAGTTCAAGAAAAATTTTGAATCATCCCATTTGGAGGCCAGGTGAAAACATTATTCCAAATTTAGTGATTGCATGTCATAAAATCAAGATAGTCAAGATCTACCTCCTAGGTCTGTTCATCTCCAGTTTTGTGATATCAAAACTAATAATTTTAAAAAACCATTTCTAATGAAAATATAAAAATGAATCTAATTTAATCTCCAAGTTGAATCACATCGATCCGATCTTTAACGAAAAAGTTACACTCCAAGAAGTGATTGTTGGTTAAGTAAAAACATTCACAAAAATATCTATCAATCATGGTACTTCTCATAATATTTGGCATATCATTTCAAACCAATATTAAAACCTATTTATACTATAGATATCCATATGAATTCACATTAACTTGTCTTTATAATCACTCTAATTGGACATAAAACGAATATTTTGTGACGAAAATACCACTATGAGGTCTAGGATGGGCACCATTCCTCAAAGGGGTAAACATATGAATTTTATTTGTATATTATATTTGGACTTGTTAAAAAAGCATTCATTGTAATTATTTTACATACTCCTTGGAAGAAGAGAGATTGTACACCTCTCTTACTCCATCATCTAATATTGTGTTGTAGGTAAATGCTATGTTTTTGCAGGTCATAAAAAGATTTAAGAGGTGAACTCCATGGACAAAGGACTTTTCAAAGTCAATTTAAAAAAAAAAAAAAAATTCATATTTCAGAATACGAATACAAATTTTCAAGTCAAAGCAAAGTGTATTTCACAAGATGTTGAGTGTATCCAATGAAACTCAAACTCATGAAGCTTGCTTTCAGTGGCTCACCAACAACACCAACAACCCTACAAGAAGTTCAAGATTGAGGCAAAATAAATGAAGCTAATAATAAGAAGGAGAATTCAAGTTTTACCATGACAAGACACATCCATTTTCAAAGAAGCCTTTCATAAGCCATATTTTTCATGCTATCATTCATCTACAATACTAAATGATATGTTCTGTAATCATGCATGTTGAAATCCAGACCTATTTTCTATCTACTCTTAGATGATGACTTTAACCTGTCTTACTTTCATAAGAATTGCATACTTTCTGACTCCACTATACCCCACCTCCATCCATAAAAGAAAATGGAAAAGAAAATAGAAAAAGAGAAAAAATAATAAAATATTTTGGTTGTGAAAATCCAGGAAACTGGCATAATACAAACTCGAATTCATATCAGAAAACCAACTTATTTGGACAATATGAATTCTCTATTTTTGTTTACTTCAGTTTGATTTTGCAAAAAAAAATCATCCAAGAAATGAAAGACTTAAGGACAAGTCTTAACATAAGCAAGGGTGAAGTTCGTAATGAAACTAAGAAAATAGTTTGAGAAACTATATTGTAGAAGGGACCTGAATAACATGTCAAAAGGGACCTGAAACATCATTGAAAATATCATGCAGAAGGGACCTAAAACATAATTTAAAAATCATTACATAAGGTACCTGAAACAACATTGAAGATCATTGTAGAACGGACCTGAATAATATTCTTCCGAAGGGACCTGAATCAATAGCATATGTCAAGAAGAACATGAAATAGCATAATATCAAGAGGTTCAAGTAAGCAGTTTCAATTGTCTATATTCCATCTGAATGAATATTTTAAGAACCATCATCATGAGTCAAATTTATATGAACCAACCAAAGTAATAAGAAAATCAGTATGAACATCAAGTTATGTTGTGAAAGGGAAAGTAAAGTAAGTAAAAAAAAATGTTCTTAGCACCTTTGATTTTGAAAAATTTCTAGAATTGTTAAACTGATTTAAAATTGAATATGCATCCTATCATTCTAGTAAGACCCTCCATTTACCCTACCTATATCCTACATCATCACATATAACATTACATTCCTACCCTTCCCTCATCATAATCGTACATTCCATCACAATTCTACATTTGTCATAACCCTATCCATTACAAACTCATACATCATCATAATATTATGAATTTCCTTACCATTATCCTACCATACCTTTCATTTAACCTACATTAATCCATATATCCCTACATTACCCTATAAGCATTTTGATCAAATATTGAGAATTTAATATTTTTCCCATGAAGAATTTTTTGTTTGCCTACAAAACCAACAAGAGTTAGTGTCATGATAAAAAAAAAAAGAAAAAAAAAATTTAAACATGACCATTCTAGGTTCATTTTAAAATTAAACAAAACAAAGTTGCAAAACCAAAGCTGCAAGTTGCAATGCGTAAATACACATATATAATTTGATGGAATGGTGCACTAGTATGCAAGGGTTTAAAATGATTCGTATGTCGGATAATGCAATTGTGATAGAAAGCTAAGTGCAAATGCAATGAGTAATACAAAGGACATAACCAAAGTTGAAAATGATTCAATAGAATTATGGGTATGCAAACGAAGGAAGTTATGGGCTTACGATGCAATGAAATTATGAGCATGAAAGTATGGGCTAATACAGATATGAGTGAAGGAGAGAACGTGAATTAATGGTGATGGGATGTAGGCATACACCGTGGAGGAAAGGATGAAGGTGAAACATTGTCAATTGAAGACATGTGAAATCAAAGGTGCGCACTCAGAGTATGTGCTAGAAGGTAGAACGATGAAATTCCTACAAAAAATATAAAAATGATTTTCTCACTATGTAAAACAAAAGCTCTATCTTAAACATTTTTTTTCCACAATCATAGCTAGATCACACTCATGTAGAGGTGTAGAACATTGTGCATTCATGCACACACATACAACACCTGTGTGGAAGGAGTAATTATTTTGAAAAATGCATTCAAGGTTAAATCAATTCAAATCAAAATGGTGATCAGTGAATGCATTATCATATCTTGTACATTCTGCAATGTGTAATAAATGAACAATATGAGAAAAAAAATAAAGTCATAATAATTCCATAAGAAAAGGAATTAAAAAGTGATAAAAGGAGTCATAGTCTTGAATCCAAAACCAAAAGCATAGCTACAGAAAATTCAAATGTAGAGAGAAAGTGTGAAATATTCAGTACACCCAACACTCCACAAATTTGAAGTCTCAAGCATCAAGAAATATATTGAAGGAAAGCAGAGTCAGAGATGGCTAGAGGAAGAGGTAAGAAACAGAAACTATTAAATTTGTGTTGATTTTATAAGAATTAAAAAAGAATAAGAAGATGGAAGAAATTAAAATGTAACTGTGAGATTCTAGGGTATCAAATATGCAAACAGATCTCGAAAAATGAGAGTGATAAGAATAGAGCATTAAAAAAAATCCCTTAAATTTTCCAGTATCTGAGAAATCGAGTTGAGCTAGGATTAAATCATGGGTCTGTTGGTTGAAATACTGGCATTGTTGGAAATAAACTTTGAGCTAGAAAACGTTGGAGGCAATCCAAGTTTACAATAGTGTGGTGGTGCTATTCAAACTCTAGGTGTGAGATTTCTAAACATAAAAATCTAGTTGCATTAATTAAATTCAGTTCGAATTACATGGAGGCGGTTAAAAAACTCACAGGAAATTAATTTCTTCCCTAAATCCGATTTTTAAAGAGGCAGTCTTTGGTAGTGTCACATATATAATGATGTAACTCCAATGATTAGATTCTGAAGAGATATATCGTGGTGATAATTAAAATTTTTGAAAGCATCCATTTAGAACTTTCTAGATTTCATTTGTAGAATTTAATTTCATTTCAGAATTTGATTTTCTGAAGGGACAATGGATAGTCATGCTGAGAGCAAAGAGGAATTGTTATTGCACAAGACCTATAGGTTGATTTTTATTTTCTAGATTTTTATTTTTGAGGAGGATTATGTAGCTGAGCATAGTTATGATCACCTTGTAGGTTGATTTTCAATTCTATTTTCAAGAATCAATTTCTGAACAGGTAGTAAATGAAATGAGTGCATGCATTGATTAATTTGATTTCTCCAGATAAGTACATCTCTGAAACTTTGATCTCTCCATATCACCTTCAACATTTTGATTATCCAAAATTAGTAAATCTCCAGCATTCGATTTTTGAGTAGGAATAGAAGGCATGAACTAGAAAAAAATCAATCTCCAACAATCAATTTTTGGGAAGGACTACAGACAATGACTGAAAACAATTTTTCAGATTTATGAAAATTGCCCATTTTTGAGAATTCGATTTCTTTTAAATATGCAGTGAGTGGTGGTGTTATTAAAAAGAAATGAAAGAATTGTAGACATTTATAGAATGGTTTTTCTAGAAATTTATTTCCAAACAAATGGATTCATGCAGTGGTTAGTTTCGAACATTTTTTAGTATCCAATTTCTCCAGAACTAAATTATGATTCATGAGATAATGAAATTTTGATTTCTGAGGTAGTAAATTTTTTGTTCATTCCCAGAAATACGATTTCAATTAATAATAAGACAAAGTGGATGGTAATTGATCTATAAGTTCAATATCGAGTCAGAGAGGGAATTCATTTCTAATTCTGAAGAGATAGAGAGGGGTAATGAAAATGAAGTTGTTACTTTAAAATATTCATGGTGTTGATTTTAAATGTTGAGGGAAAAATAAAACTTTTGAGTGTCCAAAAATCAAAAGTGAACTTGCTTTCAGAAGCATTAGTGATAATAAGAAGATTTTTCTCAGAGGCATTTTGATAGATTATTTTCCAGAAAGAGTGTTTTAATTTTTTTAAAATAAAATCCTTCTCTCCACAAGAAAATAAAACAAAGATTTATAAAAGAGAGGAAAAGACATGAGGGTCTTGACATTATTTTACAAGCACCTCATCAGGAGCTTCGGCATCAGGAGTGAGAGTCACAGGTACATCATGAGCGCTGTCATCATTCAAAATCAGAAGGTCAAAGAGACAGAGCAAAGCATGATGACATGCTTGAGACTAAGAGGGAGATGTTGGCCCTCATTTTTTTTATCAAAATTTGCTTTTTAAATCCACCTAATTTCCATCATTTTCTAATTTATACCATCCCCATATGACCTATTTTGACCTTATTATGCATATTGAGGAAAATTAATTATGTTTTTCAATTTTTATAAATTTTTGTAAAAATTGGGTTTTAAGTGCATTTTTCTACTAGATCATAAATTCTCGTAATGGCCTCATGGCTTGCATATTTGCAAGACACTTGGGATCGAGCTAGATAAATTTCTAGAAATATTGCGAGCTCATATTGGATGTACATCTATTGTTTCAGTCAAACCAAGCTAAAACAGGCCTGGTCAACGCTGGTCAAACATGACTTGCTTTTCAGGAATCCCTATAAAATAGGGCAGAAATAGTAGATTTTGTGATTTTTACAGATTTGGTGCAACTATTTGGATGATTTTTACCTAGATGGATGGTATTAGGATAACATAAGGTTTTTAGAGAGATTGTATCATATTTTGTTTATTATTTCTCTATTTATACCAAGTTTATGGACCATTCAAATATGTAGAAATTATGTAATTTAACTTTGATATTTCTGAGACTTTGGAGATTTAATTGAAAGACCTATTCTATTTCATTTATTTTTTTTATATGTTGAATTCTTGACTGAATTTTTATTAGTTGAAAGAACTTTGAGTATACGAGGCAAGGGTGGAGGGCCCCCACACTGAGCTAGGTGCACTTCCTAGTTATTTTTAGTTGCAGTTTCTCAACTCGTTTGTTTTATGCTTAATTTTCTAAGTAGATATATGCCGATGTTTTATGAGTGTTGATGAATCTAATTATCATTCTTATTTTGGATATGAAAGGACAATCCAATGTTTAAGTTAAACATTCTTTCTATTGCATTAAGACCTAGAGCTAGAATTCATCTTTTCATGCTTGTTTTTAATGTTTTTTTTGAATTCCTGTTTTCTAACAATAGTATTATTGATGAATGAACCTGTGATGAAGGAAAACTGGGATCTCTTTAGTTAAGAGCAACTTCATTTATTGTTTCACAAATCTTTATCTATTGCTCAATTAGTGGTTTTGATTTCCATTTCATGAAGTAATTTTGTAAGAGAAGGAAAAACAAGTCTGTTAAGTTAGGAGATTCTTGTGTTGTTGATTACATAATTGAATTTAGAAATTATTTAGTTTAGATTTATATTTTTAATATGCATTTAATTAATCATTAATAAATAATTTTCTAAATTGATCATAATTGAAACCCATATATCTTGGGGATGCTTCTAAGTCCTACTATCCTAGATTGATAATAAATACTTGTGTTTGTTTACCTGTTAAAAAACCAAACAATGATCAAATTTGGACGTGACTTCCAACAATATGGAAACATATTCTTGAATACCAAAATAGGTTTTTGTTTTAAATAGGGTTATTAAAAAAAAATATCTCTCAGTTTTTTCACCAGTGTCATGGTTTAGAGGACTAGAATGAATCTTTGAAACCTAGTTTTCCAGATTTAAATTTTAAACAATCTCTTGTTTTGGTCATTAACTTTGGACATGGTTTCCAAACATATGGAAATTATTTTTCGAAAACCAAAAGAATTTTTTGTTTTTAACAACTTCATTACAAAATACCACTCTCATTTTTTACACGGGTCTCATGGTTATTTGAATGAGTATTTTTAACCCTTTTTCCAAATTTAAATATGAAATAATTTCCTTTTTGGTCATCGATTTTTGACATGGTTTTCGAGACATGAAAAATGGATTTTTAAAATATGAAAGAGGATTTTTGCTAAACCGGGCTCATATAGAAAATACTCTTTCAGTTTCTACACATTTATCACACTTTGGGAGATACGAAGGCTTATATGGGCCATGTTTTCTAATAACTCATGCAATTCACAAGATTATTTAGCCATGAAAAAATTTTAAGAGTTCAAAGCACATGAAATATTCTAAGAATTCAATGAATTAAACACTTAGTCCTCTATGCACAAAATTCAATAGAGGTTTTCTCAAGAAATAAACTTTTTTCTTTATCATATGAGTTTTTCAAAGAAAATAAATTCAATTCTTATTTCATTGTGGACCATATGAAAACAAAATAATTTTCAAAAAACATAGTTACTTATCTTTTGATGCATGCTTGAAATCCCTTCTTTGTCTCTCTTGGCTCCATTATCCATGTATCCTTTCATTCGTTCCCCTATTTTTCCATAGCTTACAATAAATAGAATTAAGAAAATGGAAAAATATTTATAAATCTTAAAACCATTCCATAAATGACCCATAAATCAATCCATAAATTTGTTTTTTCCTAAATCACAAAAGAACTCCATAAATCTTTCATGCTTTTCTTTTCAAGGTAATTTTTTTTTTTACTTATGAACAAAATATCTCCTATCCATATCTTTTCTAAAACTATTACTCATCATTTCTAAAACTCATAAAATTTACCAACTTAGAAATATATATTTTTTTTATATAGAAGAATATAAATTCTTCTAAATAGAATAATTAAGGATTAATTCTTGTAATTTTATTATCTGTAAGAATTACAACAATATTCTTCATGTAATATAAAATGGACAAGCCTTGAGAAGAAGCAACAAGAAGGAAGTACCTTCACCATTCTGGAAAATCCGGGGGACACTGAAACACTGCAACCAAACAGGATTGACAAACAGTCTCTGCCCCAGACCCAACTCGAGGAAATGGAAGGAGTAGTGGAAGAGACAATAGTGAAACCCTGGTCAATGGTAGTATACCGAGATCATCAACCCAACAATGTAACCTTATTTCAGGACACTGGAAAACAAGGATAAGGAGGGAAAATACCAAGAGAAAATTCTGTAGCACAAAAGGAAAGAAGTTGTCACAGAAGAAGACTCTGGGAAAAAGAATGGAAGAAATCCCAATAGGGAGGTCAGGAAAATCTTCAAAGAAAGAGATAAAATCCTAGGGCTATAGCCACGCTTAGACTCATTTAAAGGATACACATAGGAAGAGATACAAAAGAGAAGACAACTTCTAGAGGATGCCGACATGAACCTACAAAACCATAATCAATAATGAAACTAGTATCTTGTAATTGAATAGGACTCAGAAGCACTGAAAAAGTAAAAATTATGAAGAAAATAATCACCACGCTCAACCCATCGGTCATATGTATCCAAGAGACTAAGTTAGGAGAAGCAGAAATGCTTGCAACAACCACAAAATTTTGGACAAAGGGAATCACGACGACGATTGCCTTCGAGGGGGACTTTTGGGGAATTTGCACAGTATGGGATAGCCAAATCTTCACCCTCATCCACCAAGTAAAAAATCAGTGTATCCTTCTTATCTGAAAATGGAACTATTTGTAAATGCTATGAAAGGTATCCATTTCCATTTAATTTAGTCTGCAAAGTGTTCTCCATGTCTTGCAGGTTAAACAAAGTAGTTTTCGTAATGTTTCTGTTTTTTATATGTGAGGATTTGTTATTTAAATTTATTGTTTAATATATCATAGTAGAAATACATAGCAAGTAAACTTAACCATATCATAACACAGTAAAATGATGAGGCAGCTCACCCCTCAGGGGCTACATCTATTGGTCCAAGGCTCCCCAATCGCATGTCCTTGCTCTATTAATTTTGTAAAAATGGCTACACAGTGAAAAATATTCCTAAACAGGAACAAAAAGCTGTGAATTTGACTTTAGAAGATAGAAATAAGCTAGAAATGAATTTTTTTCACCTTAAACAGTGAAGTACAACCCAATACAGCTCCATCTCCCACATGCCCCTAATGGCTCTTTCCTCTTCCCTGAAGAAAAAATGGTTGAATAACATCTCTGTTTTCTCTGCAACCTATCCGAAACTCTCCAAAATTCTCCAGAAATGAAAAATTGACTAAAATTTCATCTTGTTTGGTCAAAAATTGAGAAATTTATGACCCAAACAAGTTTTTTCCTAGTGGCACTAGAAAACCTCCTCCGAAACTGGAGGAACTCTAGTTAAATCCACCAAATTTTTCAGATGGGAGGACTTGGCAGAACCATGCTCCATAATAGGTGGAACAATAAATGTAACTTTCAGTTGGAGGGCACATTCACATGCGAAAACTCCCAGTAGTTAAGTGCTGGTGGTGGATAAGTTTAAAACTCCGTGCCCTCGGTCACAGGTAAGTAGTCACATGCGGGAGGAGCTAGCACAAGGTGCATAAAAATTCATTTCTTCTGGTTTGAAAAAGTGTCAAGCCAAGGTTCCTATCCTCCAGTCACATGACAATGGGGTTTGCCCTGAGGGGCTAGGCCCCCAACCTTCCGCTTGTCAAACAATGCACGAGCCGACTGTTCGTTTATCCACGACCCGACTCTAGTTCTAAATCTGCCCAACTCGCCCATAAAAAAACATCGTGCTCATGATACGGATTTATGTAGGAACACAACAGAATAAACATATAACCATAAATATAGAGATGCAACATAAATAACACTTCATTTCCTTAATATCAAAGAACTGAAATTTGCTTACAGACAAAATGGAAATAAAACTAGCTAGGGCGCTGGTAGCTATCTCTAAGAAGAGATGTGGTGGCTACAGTCCTATGAACTGAGTTAAAATGAGGCTTGAGGGCCTATTTATTATTTAGAAACAATGGTAAATCCTAAACAGCCAAAACCGTAACCCTAGGAGATGAAGCGCCAAAACTATGGGTCCCGTTTAGGTAAATTGGTGTTTCAACTTCTCGGAGATGTAACTTTGGCATATGATCTCCGTTTGACGTGTACCATACCTCATTATAAATATCTATCCGAGGAATACAAATTTTGAGTGAGAAAAATCAGTCCATGGACACATGTTTCTCCCCATTTTCCCAAAAAACGTTGTTTAGGGCCTCAAAACGACTCCGGAAGTTCAGGACCCGAAAAATTGCTAAAAATAGTAAGTTGTGCTGAAACTGAAAAAATGAAAGAGACAATGGTGGGGCCCCAAGTGGAATAGGCAGGTGACCACCAATATCCACTTAGATCATCATGTGTCGTGTTGGTCGGGTCGACCCTTCCCGAGGAGTTGGGTCGAGGGTTCGGCCCCATTGCCCTCCATATTTTTTCAAAGCACTTTTCAACCTATGGTTTGAGGCCACGTGGCAGCCTCTGGGTAGGCCACATGGAACCCACTGATAGGCCAATAAAAACCTTATAAAAATAAATTTTTTCCATATAATGTTTTTTTGAAAATGACAAAATATTTTAGTCAGAAAGTCTTGTTTTGGAGGTCACTCGACGAATTCAAACCTCAGTAACTTTCACATACGACATCGGATTTATGTCTCGTTCATGATGCCACAATTACAGTGACGAGGGATTTCCAGTCGTTTAGATTGCAACCATTTCTAAGCACTTCCATTTTGATAAATTTTTTAAGTTGGACATGATCTCCTGATCACACCTCCCCATTACGAAGCTTTTGGACCCCAAAAGACTTCAAATACCTATTAAGAAGATGAGGTTACGGATCCCTCACCTTTTCCACCTCCATCCATTTTTACTTACTCGGTTTTTTTCCTTTAAGACCAATCCAATGGTAATCAACACTTCCCCTCCTCGAAGTGTGTGTCCTTCTGTCAACGATAGTATCCTCTTTCAGCTTGTCCAAAAATTCTGGTGAGAAATCCTCTATGGATGGCAGCTGAATGTCACTTTCATGATCATAAATTAAAGTAGGTTCATACAAACGTAAATTTCCACATTCACAACATAATACAATTTCATATATGAAGGCAAATATAGTTCAAAAGCATATTTCCAACTTGTTTATAATCTTGAATGGACCATAACGAATAGGCTTCATCTTTTCATCTTCTCCTTGCATTCTTTCCTTACTAATATGCAGCCATACCTCATCTCCTTCTTGAAACTTATGATCAACTATGTGTTTTTCATGCCTCTCCATGTACTTGCCTTGAATTTTTTCAAGCTGTTCTTGAACCTGCTGATGTATTAGCTGAATTATTTTAATGAACATGCAAGCTTTTTCAATGTCACTATGCCCATCAATGGCAACATCCTTCTCAAGAATGAAATATAAAGGTGACTTTGGCAAATTCCCATAACAAGATTCAAAAGGTGAAGTATATGTAGAAGAGTGCTTGGCCCAGTTGTAAGCATGTTGAATGTAATGCAAATGATCATCCGAAAGCTTGGGATGCTTACTGCAATAACCTCCCAAAGATGTACAATGGTTCTATTCACTACCTTTTTTGGCCATCTTTTTGTGGATGGAAAGAAGTACTCTTCTTCAAATTGGTGTCCATCATCTTCCATAAATTGGACCAAAAATTTCCAACAAATCTGGAAATCCATGTCACTAACAATAGAAGTAGGCAAGCCATAATGAACCCATACATGTTGAAAATATAAATCAGCAGTCTGTTCAACAATTATAGATTTCTTACATGGCATAAGAATACACATCTTGCTGAATATATCAACTACTACATAAATATAATCATGCTGCTTTCTAGACAATGGTAGACCTCCAAAAAAATCCATAAAAACACTTTCGAAATGTCTAGAAGGTACCAAAAATGGTGCATATAAACCAAGATTCCTATTGCTAGGCTTGCTTGTTGCACATAATGAACAACCTCTAATGAAACTTGAAACACTATCTACCATACGAGGCTAATAACAATACCTCTGTAAATGTGCCACCATTTTGCTTACCCCGAAATGTTCAGCAATAAGAGAAGAATGAGCTTCTCTCACGACACTTAGTCTCTTCCCTTGTGCTATACATAACTTTCCCATATGAAAAAAAAAAATATTATGCAAGTGATAATCATTCTCCTCAGCATGATTCAATTCACTCAAGTTAGCATATACATACTTAAAAACAACATCTGATGCATATTGTTCTATGTAGCTCTCATGTACAATAGAATCATTCTTAAGTAAATTAGTAGCACTAATAATAGGCCTTGAAATAATATCAGCAACTTTATTGAAAATATGTTTCTTGTACCTTATTACCAAGTGAAATTGTTGTAGAAACCCCATCCATTTGAAATTTCATGACTGCTGTAATTTACTTTGCAACTACAAGTACTGTAAAGGCTGACGGTCGGTATGAACAACTGTTTCTTTGCCCATCAAATAGTGTTTCCAGTTTTTGACACTTTGTAACAACGGATACAACTCCTTATCATATGTAGGATAATTCACAACAGCACCATTAAATGTCTTAGAATGAAATGTGATAGGCTTACCATGCTGTAAGAGAACTGCACCCATGGCATAATCACTAGCATTGGTCTGAATCTCGAATGGTTGTCTCATGTTCAGTAATCCAAGGACTTGATCTGAACTTATATTATCTTTCAAAGACTCGAAATATTTCTATTTCTTTCCTCCCCATTGGAAAACATGCTTCACACTTTTCACTCCATGCATAGGAGCTGCTATGGCAGAGAAGTTAGAAATAAACTTCCTCCAATACTGAGCTGCACCCAAAAAACTTCTTAACTCTGTAATGTATTTGGGAGTAGGCCAATTCCCAATGGCTTCTACCTTAGAATGATCAATTCTCAAAGCACCTCCTCGTACTATGTGTCCCAAATAAACCAAAAAAGTCTTTCCAAATTCACACTTTGACATTTTAAGAAACAACTGATTTTTTTTCAAAACATTAAGTACTTTATTAACATGCATGACATGCTCTTCTCCAGTCTTGCTGAAAATGAAGATGCCATCTAAGTAGAAAATAAATAAATCATCAATAATAGGATGTAAGACATCATCCATTACCCGCATGAAAGTTGCAGGTGCATTGCATAAACCAAATGGCATAACAAGCCACTCAAAGAGTCCCTGTTTGGTTTTAAATGTTGTCTCCAAATGTCACTTTCTGCATTTCTAACTTGATGATAACTTCACTACGTAATTCTAACTTAGTGAAATATTTAGCATCTTTCAATTGATCTAACAAATCATCTATCCTTGGGAGTGGCTAATGATTCTTTACCATTATCTTGTTCACTACCCTGAAGTCCACACACATGCGCCTAGTTCCATCTTTCTTTGGAATCAACAATATCGGTGACCCACATGGCGAATTTCTTTGTCTTATGAAACATTTTTCCAACAAGTCCTTAATTTTCCTCTTTATTTCAGCATTCTCCATAATATACATGTGGTACATGCCTATGTTACAAAGAGGACAATCTTGTTGGAACTGTATTTCATGTTGAATCTCCGTTTTAGGAGGAAAACATGTCGGTTCATAAAAAATATCATAATGTGCATAAAATACATCATATAAATGTGATTTCAACTTGGAATCACAATTTTCAAATGACTCATGATTCACATCAACCTTAGGCTTAACCATAAGAAGTACAAAACTCTTACTAGAATTCACTAGCCTTTTTACCTGTCCCGCATTTACCATCACTATATTTGTCTTCTTGCGATGTGCTATGACAATAAAATCCTTGCCATATTTAAAGAGATGACACTTATTTTCATGGCAATGGAAGATCGTTGTCTTCTCAAATAAGTAAGTACTTCCCAAAAAAATTCCTGATATATCAACTGGTACTACATCAAGTTCAACTGTGTCAATAAAGTGTGCATTAATTGCAAAATGCAACATGCACTTTCTTGAGACTTGTAAGTTTTCATCCTTGCATATCCACCCAAGTGGATATGGCTTTGGATGTGGTATGGTCTTGAGTTTAAGTTGTTTGACCAAGTCTTCTCATATGAGATTTTGTTGTGACCCACTATCAAACAATGTGTCAATTTTTGTATGTTTTGAGACTACCCTCACATGGAACAATTCAATTCTTTCTTCCTCATTTGGAGCCTGTACATGATAGTTTGAAGTACTAGTGCTTGGCTTAGTTTCATTTTCTTTACCCTTCATACTCTTTAAACCCATGGCTGTAATTTTTGTTTCACCACTTGAATCGTCACCTAAGTCTTGTGTTGTAGTTGTAGTAGCTGCAGCTTTCTTCTTTCCTTTGTTTTTGTTAAGCTAAGTTCTTTTTTAAGATGAAGTTTTCAACGGTTTTTCTCTTCATGTCCTTCTCTTGAATAGTGCTTACATATCACTTTATCACCCTCCTGGTTTATAGATGCATTCATTTTTCCTTTTCCCTTATAGGTTTTGTATTTGTTTTTCTCCTTAAAAGGCTTGTTTTCTACCCTTATCAAAAGTGTTTTTCCCTCTAACCTCTAAATGCATAGCTTGTACACAAACTTCGTCTAGACTAGTAGGATTGAACATAAGGATATTATGTCTAAGGTAGTTGTTGAAACAACCTATATATTTCGGCAAAGTTTCTTGACTTTGTATGTCTACACCTAATAAGAGTGCTCTTCTCCTAAACTCTTGGGTATAGTCTTGTACATTTTGTCCCTTAAGTTGTCTGAAGTTTTGCCAATTCATGACAGCATTTTGTAAATGAGATAATGGATAAAATTTCTTTTTAATTGCATTAATAAATTCAGCCCATGATAAAGTGATCTTACCATGTTTTTTAATTTCATCCTTGGTATTTTCTTCCAACCATACCAATGCTGCTCCATCCATTCTCAAAGAGTCTAACTGTATCTTGGTGTTGTCATCATGAAGGTTTGGTATCCTCAAGTAAACTTCCAATTGTCTTATCCAATTGTCAAGTTTCTCTACATTGACCTCACCATTAAACATATGCAACTCAAATTTAACATCAAGCTTTAAAAATTAACTTCTACCAATGGTTTTAGACTTGTGAGATTGATTCGCCAAAGTAGAGGATGACAATGTAGAGGAAGAGGATGAAGATGAGGATGGTGGTTCACCATTACCTCCATGTCCTTTATTTGACTTCTCATCACTTTTATTTTATCCTGAAGAACCCTCTCCTTATTTCTGATGTCTAGACCCTTCTCCTACAAGCCTGTCATTCCTTTCTTGGTAGAGTATCCTCACCATCTCCGTCATGTCCAAGAAAGCCTTTCGAAACACCCGTTCTTCTTCTTTGGGACCAATGTCTTCAGCAAATTCTCCTTCTCTTGAAGAAATGCTTGAGGAATATTCTATGGCTCTTTTAGGTGGCTCTCTGGCCCTTCTTGGTTGAGGATTACTTTGTGCTCTAACCAAGCGTCCTTCCCCTCTCTTGAGGTGAAGCCTAGTAAGCATCAAAATCTGCAAACAATAAACTATATCATTGCATAAGAAAAAATGCAGAGTAAAACTATAACTCTAATACCATCTGATATGAAAATGGAACTATTTGTAAATGTTATGCAAAATATCCATTTCCATTTAATTTAGTGTGCAAAGTGTTCTCCTTATCTTGCAGGTTAAACAAAGTAGTTTTGGTAATGTTTCTGAGTTTTATGTGTGAGTATATGTTATTAAATTTACTGTTTAATATATCACAGCATAAATACACAACAAGTAAACTTCACCATATCATAACACAACAAATTTATGAGGCAGTTCACCCCTCCTGGGCTACATCTGTCAGTCCAAGGCTCCCCAATGGCATGTCCTTGCTCTATTAATTTTCTCAAAATGGTCACACCTTGAAAAGAAAGACTAAAAAAGAAAAAAAAAAGCTGTGAATTTGACTTCCAAAGAAAAAAATAAGCTAAAAATGGCTTTTGTTTAACCTTAAACAATGAAGTACAACCCAATACAGCTCCATCTCCCTAATGGCCCTGATGGCTCTTTCCTCTTCCCTAAAGAAAAAATGGCTGAATAAAACCTTTGTTCACTCTGAAGCCTATCCCAAACTCTCCAGAACACTCCAGAAAACAGAAATTGACTAAACTTTCATTTTTTTTGGTCGAAAATTGAGAAAGTTATGACCCAAACAAGTTTTTTCCTAGTGGCACTAGAAAACCTCCTCCAAAACTGGAGGAACTCCAGTTAAATCCACCAAATTTGTTGGATGGGTGGACTTGGTGGAACCGCACTCGAGAACAGGTGGAAAAATAAATTTAAATGTTAGTTGGAGGGCACGTTCACATGCGAAAACTCTTGGCGGTTAAGTGCTGCTAGCAGATAAGTCTAAAACTTCATGCCCTCGGTCACAGTTAAGCAGTTACATGCAGGAGGAGCTAGCACAAGGTGCTTAAAATTTGGCTCCCACTAGTTTGAAAAGGTTTTAAGCCAGGGTTTTGATCCATCGGTCACGTGACGATGTAGCTAGCCCTGAGGGGCTAGCTCCCCAACCTTCTGCCTATCAAACAATGCAATATCCGACTGTTCATTTATCCATGACTCGACTCCAGTTCTAATGCCGCTCGACTCACCCATAAAAAAAAATCGTGCCTGAGTCTTGTTGGTTGGGTCGATCCTGCCTGAGGAGTTGGGTCGAGGGTTCAGCCCCATTGCCCTCCATATTTTTTCAAAGAACTTTTCAACCTATGGCCCGGGGCCACGTGGTAGCCTCCGGGTAGGCCACGTGGTAGCCACGAATAGGCTAATAAAAACCTTATAAAAAATATTTTTTTTCCATATAATTTTTTTTTGAAAATGAAATAATATTTTAATCAAAAAGTCTTGTTTTGGAGGTCACTGGATGAATTCAAACCTCAATAACTTTCACATACGACATCGGATTTGAGTCTCATTCATGCCATCAAAATCGTAGTGACGAGGCCTTTCCAGTCGTTTAGATTGCAACCATTTCTGAGCACTTCCATTTTTGAGCAATTTTTAACTTGGACATGATCTCCTGAGCACCTTATAACTCTTTTGGAACATAAAAAAATCAAGAAAAGTGTGAAACTATAAAAAATATATTTTGTTCTAACCTATTCCTAAAACAATCTGTTCTAACAGACCTTGAACAAGATCAAATATGAAGCTCATCATACTAGCACTATCCTAATCGATGACTTCAACACCACCAGCCTAGAGAATGAGAAATGTGGGAGAAACCATGCCAGGGATCCTTTCAGGGAAGATATTGTTGGCCTTATTACTCAATGGGACCTGAAAGGTCTCAAACCAAGATCCAGAAAGTTCACCTGGTCAAACCAATGAACAGGGTGAGCCCACATAGTAGCACTACTGGACCAGATATTGATACACTTAGATTGGATACTGGCTAGGAAGGACTACAAGGTGGAAATGGAAAATAAATTAGCATCGAATCACAATGTGATCTTCCTAGATATGCTGTATAAGACTTATTGGTTCCCAATGTCATTTCACTTCAATCATCGTTGGATCCAAGAAGAAAAAGTCTGCCAGTTGGTAAGAGAGGAATGGAGGAGATACATTTACGGATCTATAGAATTTTTCTAGGAATAGAAGCTCATATGAGTCAATAAATCCTTGATAATATTGGAAAAATAGGAATACAAACCTCTGGGGAAGCATAGTAAAGTCCTTCAATATAAGCTGGAAAAGTTGACCGAAGAAATGGAGACAACAAAAGTAATCGAAGAGCTTCTAAATAGAGAAAAAAAATTGGGTAGGAAAATCTACACACAAAATATAAAAGAGGAGGAGGAATGGAGAATAAGATTAAGAAGTCCCTTGTTGGAGGTCTGAGATCCAAACACTAATTTCTTCCATCGACAGGCTAAAGTGAGGGAGAAACAAAATAAGGTCCTCGAAATCGCCACTGAAAATAATGACACAATCACCCAACTAGAAGCTTTGAAGAAAACAAGATTCTCTCATTTCTAAAATATATACACAGATATGGGCATGAAAATGGAAGGGAAAGATGAGAACCTCCTCACAGATATTCCAAATGGACCCTGATAAAGCACCAGGAATAGATGGTTTCGAAATCCACTTTTATAGAGCCTTATGGTACTTAATAAAAAGGAACCTGCTCTGATTGCTACAATGGTTAATGGGAAAAGAAACTTAGCGGGGGAATCAATTCTTACTTCTTGGCTCTCATTCTAAAGGAAAAAAATATGGTAAGCTTCTCAAGATTCATACATATTTCTCTTTGCAACGTCTCCTACAAAATCCTCACAAAAATCATAGCCAATCGACTAGAGCCCATTTTTTATATTCTCATCTCTCCAAACCAAGGCAAGTTCATCCAAGGGAGAAATATTTTAGATAACATAATATTGGTCAAAGAGGAAGTCCACACGAGAATGTATGCTGGGGACAGTGGCATGGAAATTAAGCTAAATATGGCCAACGCCTTCGACACGGTGAGACACAGATTTATCTTTGCAATTATGGAGAAATTCGGGTTCAGCCACAAATTCATCAAAGTTGTTAATGCTTGTATTAGAAAACCTTGGATCCCCCCTCTATTAAACAGATGGCTAGTTGGATTCTTTAAAGCTTCTCGGGGGCTCAGAAAATGATGTTCCCTCTCCCCGCATTTCTACATTATAATGGCAGATGCAATGAGTTTATCCCTTGAGGAGGATCTCAACAATGGAAATATGGGAGGCATCCTCATTGCAAGTGGAGTGAAACATATCAATCACTCCCAGTTCGTTGATGACTCCGTACTACTCGGATGAGCCTCAAAGACCATAGCTAGAATATTCAAGAGAACTATGGAAAAATACCTGGAGGACTTAGGAGGCAAGGAGAAAAAACATAAATGAAAGATCTACGGGTGGAACTGCTTCGAGGACACAATGGCATCCATTGCTAAAATACTTGTCTTCCCAAGTGGTATAAAATGGAAAACTGTCCCTTACCTCAGGATGCCTATTGTGGAAGACAAAACCCCTAAATCAGCATGCGAAATCTTCTTTGACAAGATGAAAAAGAAATTTGAAAACTGGGGAACTAGGTGGCTGAACTTGACGGGTAGGTTGGTTTTTATCAAATCAGTTTTATCGACTATTCCCTTGTACCAGTTCTTGACTCTTCTAGCCCTTGCTTGAGTGGATAATCAACTCAGCATAATTATTTGTAAATTTATCTGCCAAGGACGCAAAAGAAAAAAACACAAATTCCATATGGTAAATTGGCAAACAGTCTAGGCATCCAAACTCCCAAGAGGTCTAGACATCTGAGACCCACTGCTATTCAACAAAGACCTAGGGGAAAGATTAGTTTGACAGCTCTTCTCCAACCCTTTGGTCTGGTGGCAGTCAACTATGATTAATAAGTATCTAGCCAAAAGTAAACCCAATAAACTGAATTCTCTGTAATGGCCCACCAAAGGCTCGCCCATATGGAGACTCTATAGGGAAGCTACCCATCTCATCCTCACCAATATCTCTTGACATGTTGGAAATGGATGAGATATTGCAATCTCTGAAGAAAAAATTTATGATCAAGGAATACTCAAGACCAAGGAAGAACTTCAAGCTCTATCTCAATGGTATAACAACAACCACCTCCACACTCTCTTCGATCTGGCCGATTGGTATGACGACGGTGTTGGGCAGTGAAAGAGGTATGAAATTCCTATGTATTTTTTTATTATTTTACTATAGATATACTTATGTTTTCCTTGGAAAGGTAATTTACCATGAGAATTGTAATTAAATTGGAAAGATTTATGTTTAGCCTAAAAGATGACTAAAGATTGTTTTTATTGGCAAAACAGGAATACGAAGAGGTGAGCAGCTGTATCAAAGGCGTGGCTGAAAAAATTCTAACTCCTACTCCATTCATGATGAACCATATCTAGCTGAAGCCAAGAATATCTGAATAGATCGCCTGAAAGGGGCAGGGGACAGCTCGACCTTAAATAGAGTAAACAGAACAACGATAAAATGAGAAGGGAGCGGATCCCTCAGGATCAGAAGATCCTGAGGGATCGCTGTGCAAAATTATCATATTTCTTGATTTGTCCACCCAAGGATCAAATATAAAGGCAATGATCTTTAGTGACCGGGTGGTGGATACATTGTAAAAGAAGTTTTCATTAAAATACTTTTATATTTCCTTTGCAATCAAATGATTATCGACTCTCTGTCGTGAGAGAATGCTGTCTGTAATGTCTTTTGGATTAATATAAAAGAACAAGTTTCATCTGCTCTTTAGAATTCTGAGTTAAGCCCAGCGGTATTTCACTGCCGCTAAGGGCCTGGCTCTGGTGGATTACTATGCTGTTGTATTATTAATCTTGGTTTTTTAATGCTTGAAGTGTGTTTAGTATTTATTTTTATTACAGAGTTGTTTCATTGATTGTTGAAGTAAGTGCAGAACCATTGCTGTTTCATTCTTTACTGCAATTACATTTATCGATAAATTATCTTGTTATTATCTTTTGGCTTTGCTGTCCTGTAATTGTATTGAGTTGCTGTTCCATTTATCTATGGTTTGCGATAGGATTATGAGTAACTGTTGACAGGCTTGAGTGTGACGATTTAATTATTTGAATTACATTTTCAATTGTTGTTCATTTTATGCTGTTGTTCCTTTTCTAGATTTCATTTCCTTTTAGTTGTCTCACTTGCTTTAAGATCTCCAAACTGTAGAGGATAGAGATATTCGCTCCAAGTCCCCAGATTAGGTCATCTTACATCGATTTCTAAGGGAAAGAGTTACTGCTACTACATCCCTGATCAATGTTCAGAAAAATTGTTGTGGTTTCACTTTTACATTCCTGTCATTAGGTTTCCTTTCCAAGAATTTATTACTTTTGTATTTGATATTCTATGCTACATCCTCACAAGCATTGCTCTTAGATAATTTTAGCCTCAGACAGAGTACACTCTTGGAATAAAGAGACGCTCCCGGATTGATGATTAATGTAGGCTAATTAGGTGTTTAAAAGATACCTTTTTATGGTCCAACATTTTGGCGCCGTTGCTGGGGAGAGTGTATGCCATTTTACAGGAGTAATGCACAGCTGATTTCCTTCTGCTTGCAGAGAATTGGGTATTAAATATGGAAGGTAAGAACCTACGCACTAGGCAAGAAACATACTTGTTCACAACTCGCTTCACAGCAGAGGTAAGTAAGCTTTTCTTTTGGGTAGGAATGAAGGATTGTTTCTTTGAATGAATAAACCAATTAATCAAAACAAAATTCCTCCTAAAATTGAAAAACCTAAGGGACCAGTGACCCTTGGGCGCACGACCTTTATTGACGAAATCCTTAAAAAAACTGAATCTCAGCCATCGGTAGGATTCAAAAGAACTAGATAGCCTACTAGTTCCCTTCAGGCTACAGAGTCACCATCTGAAGCCTTCACTGAGATACATAGTCAAACAGAAGGAATTGAGCAAGATTCCAAAGAAATTGAGAATCCTTGCATACGTTTCCTTTAAGAAGGGAACTCTATCAATATCCAAGAGGGAGAAGGGGAAACAGGAGAAACTACAAATTCAAAATCACCTATTAAAATTACCCAAACAATAGACAGCCCAAACAGGGGAAGTGTTGTTCAACTTATTCAAAACCAAGGTCTTGAATCTCCTCAAATAGTAGGACAACAGGGAATACTTATCCTAGACAGAGGAAGTGCTGTTAAAGCTATCTCTACCCCTGTTTGTCAACCCATGAATTCCCTGGAAATCCCAGAAGTGTATTGGCATATCTTTGATCAAATGGCCCAGAACCAAAATCATAACCAACAGCAAACCTCTACGCTGTAATATCCTATAGTAGATACTGCAATCAACGCACCCATGAAAGCTATTCCTCTTCAACATATTCCTACATTTCATGGTTTGACATCAGAAGACCCAGATGCATTTCTGTTTGAATTTGACGTGTTGTGTAGAGGATATGATTACACCACTGATGCCCAAAAACTAAAAGTGTTCCCTTCTACGCTAAAAGGAGAAGCATTACGATGGTTTATGAATTAGGTGGGGGTGTCATAACTGATTGGGATCATATGAAGGCTGCATTTTTAAAGAAATATCAAGATTATTATAGGTCTCGAGAATTAAAAGATGAAATATTCTATATGACTGCAAAACCAAGTGAGACCTTGGAAGAGTATGTGGAACGATTCCAATATAATCTTCAAAGATCCCCTTATGCATCTGCACCCTTACCTGATAACGTTTTGAAAACTGCATTAATTAGGGGAATGAAAGATCAATGGGTTGAAACATTAAATATTATGGGAAAAGGTGATATATATCAAGAGATCTATTCTTACATCGTTGATTTGTGTATCAGGTGCTCAAGAGGTAATACAAGGTTGAAATCAGCAGAATGTGACATAATTGCAAGGGAAAATAAGACCTCTAATGAGGGTGTGACTCGTGCAGAGATCAAAAATCTGCTAGAAGACTTTAAGACAAACATACTGGGGACTCTAACAACACAGTTTGACATCATGCAAGCCAAGCAGAAGTAGGCAAAAGCAGAGCAAAACTTGGCAATATTATGCCCCAGATGTAGAAAGAAACACAGCCACAAAGAATGCCCGTTGGATGTGGTTAAAATCTGCGCCATTTGCATGAAAGACCACCCTACAGAAGGATGCCCATCGCTTCCTGGCCTAAAAGTAGTATATAAGGAGGCAGAGGAAGAATCGAAAGTGGTATGTTTGCTCAACCAGCGCCGACAGTGGCAACCACGACCATCAGGTATGCAAAATGATCCATTTTCTTTTCAGCCTCCTCAATATAATACTCAACAGTATAGTGGAATGTGGCAGAATAAATCACCCTTCCCTAATTGGTCACAACAGCCATTTCCTCCCACACCCTGGCCTAATCAAACGAATCAAAATAACTGGCCTAGATTTCCTTTCTATCCACCTTTTTGGCCTACACAATGGTCCCCTTCTACTTCTCAGAACCAGGCCTGGCAGTCAAACTGGCAGAAACCTCCAAATCAGCCAACCGGATCAATTCCTCTCTCCCAACCTACACTGCCAGCTCCCTATCCAAACCCCCAGACCAACATAAGACTGCAGCTCCCAGCCCAGCCCAACCCAAACCCAAACAATAGACCAGTTCAGACTGTACAAATAATGGAGCCTCCAGAAATAGAAACTGAACTCAGGGAGTGCAATGATCTTCAATTAAGGTATGGGCGTATAATGGAAATAGAGAGAAATAATGATGACCGAATTGAAGATCCGTTACCTGAAGAACAAACAGAACAAAATGAGAAGGAAGTTCAACAACAAAAAAATACACAACGAAATTAGCAGCAAGTAACAACTTCCTCTCCACCATTCCCAGAACGATTAATTATTCCTCGTCCATTAGAACAACCAAATTTCGATCTTCTGGGAGAATTAAAAAATTTATGTATAAATATCCCTCTCCTCCAAGATATTCAAGATATTCCTATATATGCAAAAACCATTAAGGAATTATGTATCAAGAAGCCCAAGAGGAGAACAACAGCCAATCCTACTATCCAAATAGTCGGTACCTTATCTGATTTATTATCAGGAATGGAAACACCTATAAAATATGAAGATCCGGGAAATCCTATAGTGACAGTTCAGATCAATGGCCAATCATTCCAAATGCCTTAGTTGACTTAGGGGCGGCAATCAACATTTTAACAACCACTACCTGTCAGAAACTTGGCATTACATCACTTGAACCAACAACAACCTTGTTGGAATTGGCTGACTGATCAGTAGTGAAACCAGAAGGCACCTTACAAGATGTCATGGTATCTGTAGATTCCTGGGAGTACCCTGCTGACTTTCTGGTTATCAATCCCAAGAACCGATTAGATGGACATCCATTAATTTTAGGTAGACCTTGGTTGGAAACTGCCGATTCTTATATTGGATGCCGACAAGGCAATATGACCATTACAAGGGGAAACTATGTCAAAAACTTAGCTTTATATCCCCCAGCCCAACCAAGTCTATCAATAATTAAAACAAGACAACCACCTGCATCATATTTTGAGGAAAATATGAGGTCACCTCTAACTATAGAAGAAGCTCTGAATTTTAAAGATCAAATAGAGGATGATCTCATTAGTAATTTTATTAATAAATCACAAACTAAACCTCATTTGCAATGTCACATGATTGAAGCAGCATTCGACAATAAAGAAGAAGAAGATCCTTTCAAAGATATTCATGATCAAGCAATACCTACTACCTCCATAAATAATACCAAGGTTGTAGAAATTGAACCAGGTAAAACTTTGAACATTAACAAGAATCTCACTGCTGAACAAGAAGAGAAATTAGTCCAATTATTACGAAAATACAAAGCAGCTTTTGCATGGGATTACCCCGACATGAAAGGAATTGACCCTCAATTATGTACTCACCACATTTATATTGAGAAAGATGCAAGACCCATTCGTCAACCTCAAAGGAGACTAAATCCTCATCTTAAAGACATTGTGAAAGACGAATTACAAAAACTATTGGATGTCAATTTTATCTATCCAATATCTGATAGTAAGTGGGTCTCCCCATTAGTGGTGGTACCTAAAAAGAATGGAAAGTGGAGGATATGTGTAGATTACCGTGAGCTTAACAAGGCAACACAGAAATACCACTTTCCCCTTCCTTTCATTGACCAAGTATTAGATACATTGGCAGGGAAGAAAATCTTTTCATTCCTGGATGGCTTCAGTGGATACAACCAAATCCAGATTGCCCCTGAAGACCAGGACAAGACTACTTTTACCTGCCCATGGGGTAATTTTTCCTACCAAGTCTTACCTTTTGGACTATGCAATGCCCCTGCCACATTTCAGAGGGAAATTCTCAACATCTTTGCTGACTTGATAAATGAAGGCCTCGAAGTATACATGGATGATTTCACCCCTTATGGGGATGACTTTGAACCTGCATTATAAAATCTAGAAAAAGTATTGCAAAGATGCATTGACACCAGGCTTTGCTTAAGCAATGAAAAATTTCTTATGATGATGACTGAGGGAGTTATCTTAGGACATTATATTTTAGCAAATGGAATTCAAGTAGACCCAGCCAAAATTCAAATACTCTTGTTAATTCCTACACGCACTACACAAACAGAGGTATGTAGCTTTCTTGGATTTCTATTTACTATAGAAGATTTATAGAACACTATTCTCGAATAGCTGCACCTTTATATGCACTGACTGGAAATACTAATTTTGTTTGGATAGACAAATGTGACAATGCTTTTAATAATTTGAAGAAGCTCGTTGCAACAACCCCAGTGTTGAGGGGCCCAAACTAGAATTTGCCGTTCCAAATTTCATCTGATGCCTTAGACATAGCAATTGGAGCAGCACTTGGGCAGGAGGAAGACAAGAAGCCATATGCAATTTACTACATTAGCAAAAATATGACTCCTGCTGAATTAAATTATACTGTGACTGAGAAAGAATTTTTAGCTGTAGTCCATGCTATAAATAAATTTAGACATTACATAACTGGGTATCCTGTAGTGCTTTACACAAATCACTCTGCCATTAATTTTTTAGCAAATAAACCTGTTACAAACGGAAGAGTGACAAGATGGTTAATTTTACTACAGGAATTTGATATCACGATCAAAGATCGACCGGGCAAAGAGAATCATGTAGCTGACTTTTTGTCAAGAATGCCAAAGCCCACAGACACAGAAGCAGTTGAAGACCACTTTCCAGATGAACATCTCTTCGCTGTTACTACTAGAACACCATGGTATTCTGACATAGCGAACTATTTGGCAATAGGTAAATTACCTAAACATCTATCCATTAATGAAAGAAAGCAAATAATACATCGTAGTACCCATTTTTCTTGGATTGGGGGCTACTTATTTCATACAGGTGCAGATATGAAAATAAGGAGATGCATTAGGGAGGATGATGTATTTTACATCTTGAAAGCATACCATGATGGACAGTGTGGTGGACATTTTTCAGATCACAGAACTGCCCATAAAATTTTATGAGCAGGCTACTATTGGCCTACTATTTTTAAAGACGCTAAAAAATTTGTGCAGGCCTGTGATAGCTGTCAAAGGGCAGGACACCCTGGGCAGTCTGATGAAATGCCCTTAAACCCTCAAATAGTGATTAAACCCTTTGAACTTTGGGCACTTGACTTTGTTGGTCCCATTAGCCCTCCATCAAACCAGAAGACATATATCCTAGTTGCAACTGAATACGTTACCAAATGGGTTGAAGCAGAGCCCCTTTCAAAAGCTACAGAGGATTCTGTAATTCAGTTTCTTTTCCAAATCTTTGTCTGTTATGGCCTCCCAAGAGACATAATCACAGACGGTGGACCACAGTTTGTAGGTAACAAATTAGCTGAAACATTACAGAACTACCATATTCAACATCAAATTACAACTCCATACCACCCACAGGCCAATGGCCAAGTCAAGAGCACGAACAAGGTAATCGAATCTATATTAACAAAAAATGTTGCTTCGCATAGACGAGATTGGGCCTACAGATTGCCAGAAGCGCTGTGGGCGTATCGAACAACATGGAGACCTACAACAGGCTATTTTCCATATCAACTAGTATTTGGAAAAGAACCCATCTTTCCTATCGAATTTGAAATTCAAACATTGAGAATAGCTCAAAAGGTGGGTCTGAATTTAGATGAAGCCCAGGCTACAAGACTGCAGCAACTTAACGAATTAGATGAAATTAGACTCTCTGCTCTTCAGCATACAGCATTGATTCAGCAACAGAGAGCCAAATGGCATGACGCCCATATCAAACAAAAGATCTTCCACGAAGGAGACTGGGCACTCCTATATGATTCTCGGTTTCAGGATCTCCCTGGAAAGCTCCAGACAAGATGGCTTTGACCCTACGAAATACAGAAAGTGCATAATAATGGCACTCTCACATTAGTAACCCTTGACGGATCTGGACATTCCTTTAAGGTAAACGGTCATCGCGTTCGACTGTATCACAAGCTGCTCACCCGGGAATCCTTTTACCAACAGTTACAGGAAGATTCGACCATGGAAATTCTTGATGAAGGGGAGAATTCCTCCCCGACACTAGTTTGATAAATCGTTCTTTTTTAATCTTGTGCATAAATCATGTTTTTCTGTTTTTGATTGTTGTTTTACGAAATTCATTTTTTTTTGTTAATATTTCTTTACTTTTTGAATTTGGTTTCTTTCAAAAAAAAAAAAAAAAAATGAAAAAATACTGTTTTTTTTGCGTTGCTGTTCCTTTCTAAAAGAACAACACTTCTTCTGTTCCTTTTGAAAGGAACAACAGTTTCGTAGAATTCTTTTTCTGTTCCTTTCCAAAGGAACAACACTTTCGCTGAATATTTTTTTGTTGTTTCGCCGTGTTTTTGCTATTCCTTTCGAAAGGAACAGCATTTCCGCAGAGTATTTTCTTGCTGTTCCTTTTAAAAGGAACAACAGTTTCGCAGATTGTTTTTGCTGTTCCTTTTAAAGGGAACATCACTTTTGAGTGATTTTGTTTTTCGTTTGTTTTGAGCTATCCTTTTGATTTATTTTCACTTCTCTAAGGGAAAATATATCATGTATATACAATCATACAAATTCGAGCTTACTGAGATCAGCACATCAAAACAAATCGTCATTTTTAAGGGAATTTCTTAGTAATGAAAAAAGAGAGGAAAAAGGGGCATGATCAATAACATAACATTGCTATTTTATTACCATTAAATCAATCTGATCGATTATTTTTATCATGATTGGTTCTTTTCCATATCCCATAGATTTCTTTGATATTTATCTCTGAAATGGAAATAAGGGTATATTTTTTTCTATTGAGATGTTCAGACTTCTTCCACCATTCCCACTCTTAAGGAGTGTTGAGCCATCCTTTATGAATAACTGAGGAAAAGTGTTGTTTGAAAAAAATACTTACATATTTCAATGATTTTGCAGATGGAGGATAGGGGGTCTCATTAAGAGCCAGCCTACCGTGATCATAGAGAAGACAGTGAAGTGGCATTCCCATTATGGCCACCAAACCAGGGAAATGGTCCAAAAGACAATTGAAAATCAAGAAGTCCTTGGAACAGGAGGTCTCATCACGAGTCGGCCTGCCCATTTTTCACTTCTTCCCGGTGAACGACGTTGTGACTTATTTGGTCACCAAGCCAACACAATGGCCTCCATCTTGTTATTTAATAAAAATACAAAGAAAGAAAAAGAAGCACTTTCTCAGTATGAATAGAAGGACAATGGTTCTGTGGGTTATAAAACAACTCTGTCAAGGTTATGGACACCTGTGGGCAATAGAGCTATGTTGATGGTATCGAAGTCATATTTATATACATCACTAGTTATTTAACCCTTTTTCCTACATTTTTATTTAATATCAAACGAAATGCATGAATTCCTTGCTTTTTGAACCTATTATACATGAAAATTATTATGAATCGATCATATTAGTTTATATGGTAAATAACGCAATTATATTTATGTTAAATCTTATGTTGTCCCTTCCCCTCGTATTTGAATCATTACAATGCAATTTCCTATTCATTACCGATTTATCTCTTGCATCGATTTCAGCGATCGCTTAATTTGGTTGACTGTATCATAATTATGCCTGTTTTTTTTTCACTGCTATCCTATTGCTGTGCCACACATGCCACCCTCAATCGACGGTTGAGGATGACCTTTCTTTCATTTGGGGGGCGTGGATGTATGCATGTAGATCAAAATCCGAGATTCTCTTCACCTGTACATGAACTAAATCTCCGCATCAGATTTATTTACCGTATTTGGACTAAAACCCCCGTATTTTTGGGAAATAACAAGTTTTAGCGAACTGTGCTGTGTTGTTCCATTGAGAATATTGTGTGTTGTGAAGAAATTAACAGAGCGCAGGGATGGGAGGACGCCCAATTTGTAGCGAACCATATGTGTTGATCGTCTTTGATGCTACACGAGCAATCTTAGAAAGACTGGGGTGGACTACATATTTCATGAGAATGCAGCAACCCCATGAAGTAGTGGCCACTGAATTCTTATTAAACCTGCAGGAAGGATCCTCTATAGTCAGAGGAAGACAGATAGCTGTGTCCGATGAAATAATTGCAGAAGTGTCCGGCATTCCCGCGCAAGGATCTATCTGGACCCAGAAGAAGATTAGGATTCGTGAAGCCATAAAAATCTTTCAAGATGACGGACAAACGCTAACTGTCAAAGGTAGAGGAGTCCACCTGGCGTCACTAGGCGAACCATGGACCGAATTTGCCAGGATTGTGCAGGCTTACATAACATGCAATGGTAGAAAAGACATGGTAAGACCTCGCCACCTTAAGCTACTAGCTGTGTTAAAACAGAAATGCACTATTAATCTACCTGCATTCTTAAATTCTTTGTTGCATGATATTTCTCGCGGAATTAGAAAATCCCAACATGCAGACATGGTGGTTAGCCACCATTGTTTAATTCGACTGATAGTAAGTTATAGCCTCGCCCAGCAGCAGACCAGCTGGGAAGAATTTATTGAAGGGGGGTTAGCTCTGCCTGCTCCGAGACGGAAAAGGATGGCCGGCTTAATAGTTGAGCCCTCCACTCACATACAAATCCTTCGATCGAAGCGAAGTAAGAAAATAATGGAGGAACTTCCAGGCAGCAGTAGCCAACCCCTGAAATTGAACAGCTCAGATGAAGAGGAACAACCTCCACATTTGGAGGGAGCAAGCCCTCGTGCTGAGGAAGAACAAGAATTATAAGGAGAAATTCGTTACTCAGACGAAGAAGAAGTAAGTTATCATGCCAGTAGCGAAAAAAAACCCAATATGGAGGAAGGGGAAATTCGTTACTCAGACGAAGAAGAAGTAAGTCATCATACCAGTAGCGAAAAACAACTCAGTATAGAGAAAGGAGAAGTACGTTATTTGGATGAAGAAGAGATTGAGGGAAATTCAGAGGAAGAAGAAGTTGAAGGAGAAATTCGGTATTCAGATGAAAAGGAAGGAAGTTATCACACCTGTGACGGGGAAGAGGATAATCATAGCAACAGTGGGCATGAAACAGAACCCACTGAAAATGTCAATGTAAGCCCTTCACAGGAAGATCAACTGGCCCAGATTTTAGCCAATATGAATGAGTATGCACGCCCTCATAGCCCTTTGAACCTTAATATCGATATCAATTAATTACCAGAAAACTCTACTGTCGATAGAGAAATAACTGAAGAAAAGCTTAATGAAACAACAAACCCTAGCGAAGCTAGGGTTGCTTCTTCCGAGAGGTATGACCAGGAGGAGGAAAATATTGAATCAATACCTCAATTGGGAACCCCCCAGGGCATTTCAGAGTCGGTTGAGAAGATGATTCCTGAGGAATCTATCCAAGAGCATGAGAGCATGGAAGACGAACACCAAGAAGAGGAGCAAGGAGAAGATTTCACTGAAGGCATGGCTCAAAACCCTGTCGAGCAGACGGGTTCAAATGAATAAGCCACTATTTCTTTGAGAAGGAAGAAGAAAACAACTAAGGTTGAGAAGCTTCGCAGGGAAAGGATAAAAATTCATAGACTGATAGAACAGCTCAGGAAAACGATTAGGGTTCTAAGAATGAAACAGACAGCTAAGCGAGCCCCTAAAAGAAGAAAAATCACTATTAAGAGAAGATAAAAAAGGAGAAGGGTAACCATTAATAGGAACCTTCAAGTCGAAGAAGAAACCATGCCTGAACCTAAATACGAGGATGAGGAGCAGCAAACGACTGTTCCAACACCAGCTGTTCCAGAGGAACTTGCTCTAAACGAAAATACCCAATATAGCAGTCAGCACACCTTCAGTGATCCATCATTAGTTAGACTGCAAGAAGAATTGACACAGGCCCGAATTGAAAGATAGAAATTGGAAGAAGATACTGTCCCAAGGAAGAAATATCAAGAATTGTAGCAACAAATGAAAATTATTCATGAGGCAGAAGCTGAAGCTCATGAAAAAACGAGAGGCAAAGATAAAAGCTGATAAGGTAAGCAACCAATTAAAACTAGTACGAAATCAAATGAACACTCTCTACTCCTTATATACTGATGTCTTAGCTTGTAGGTGCCCTGCCAAAAACTATGCTTTATTTCTGTTAGAAAGATATTTGCAATTAAAAATCAAGGAAGTTAGGGCTGGCAAATCAATAGAGCTAAGAACTATAAACAAATTGATATCATGCTGCAATCTTTATGGGGACAAAGTACAGTGCCTGTTATGTGATTTTTATCTGCATAATATAATACTTGAAAATGACTATGAATCAAATCCTAGCCCTTTCATTGGAGATGTACAGTTTCAGGCATTCATTTCTTTTGCCGTAAATCAATTAAAATGGCTTAAAGCCTACAATGCCTTTCAAAGGTAGGAAAATGAATTGGATCTATGGGTCAGAAGTGAACCTCAGGATCCACGTCAATTATGGGCTAGACAGAAAAGTCTAATGATAAGGAAAGGCGTTACCCAAACTCTGGGGCCTGTTCATAAGTCAATCATTCTGAAAGGAACATATTATTTTTCATCTATTAGGGATCAAGCTTATGTAGCAGCCAAGGTCCAGTGGAGAACCTCGAATCAAAACATACAAACTAGGGAGCCATTTAATTATAGAAATTTTGGGCCAGCTGCAGACCGTTTCATTTCCTATAGCCATCTTGTTTTAAAATAAGGACCATTCTGGTTAGGGTGTAGGTTCCGCAGCCCCATTATTTGGTACCCTGCCTTGGACTACAAAGCTATTTATGAGCTTCCCGAGGGGCAGACAGAACATATTCTTGAAGAATTAGCTGCACACCATGGTTTTAGGCCTCTCAATGATAAACCTTCTCCAGCTTACTCTTTGACTGCTGTCCATGTGAACTATAGTTTTCATGAGGGCATGAAAAAGGTTAAGTTGGGGGGTATGTTGGGCAGTGAAAGAGGTATGAAATTCCTATGTATTTGTTCATTCTTTTACTATAGATATACTTCTGTTTGCCTTGGAAAGGTAATTTACCATGAGAATTGCAATTAAATTGGAAAGATTTATGTTTAGCCTAAAAGATGACTAAATATTGTTTTTATTGGCACAACATGAATACAAAGAGGTGAGCAGCTGTATCAAAGGCGTGGCTGAAGACAATCTGACTCCTACTCCATTCGTGAAGAACCATATCCAGCTGAAGCCAAGAAGATCTGAACGAATCGCCCAAAAGGGGCAGGGGACAGCTCGGCCTTAAACAGAGTCAACAGAACAATGATAAAACAAGGAAGGAGTGAATCCCTCAGGATCGGAAGATCCTGAGGGATCGCTGTGCAAACTTATCATATTTCTTGATTTGTCCACCCAAGGATCAAATACAAAGGCAATGATATTTAGTGATCGGGTGGTGGATACATTGTAAAAGACGTTTTCATTAAAAGACTTTTATATTTCCTTTGCAATCAAATGATTATCGACTCTCTGTCGTGAGAGAACGCTGTCTGTAATGTCTTTTGGATTAATATAAAAGCACAAGTTTCATCTCCTCTTTAGAATTCTGAGTTAAGCCCAACGGTATTTCACTGGCGCTAAGGGCCCGGCTCTGGTGGATTACTATGCTGTTGTATTATTAATATTGGTTTGTTAATGCGTGAAGTGTGTTTAGTATTTATTTTTATTACAGAGTTTTTTCATTGATTGTTGAAGTAAGTGCAGAACCATTGCTGTTTCATTCTTTACCGCAATTACATTTATCGATCAATTATCTTGTTATTATCTTTTGGCTTTGATGTCCATAATTGTATTGAGTTGTTGTTCCATTTATCTATGGTTTGCGATAGGATTATGAGTAACTATCGACAAGCTTGAGTGTGACGATTTACTTATTTGAATTACATTTGCAATTACTGTTCATTTTATGCTGATGTTCCTTTTATAGATTTCATTTCCTTTTAGTTGTCTCACTTGCTTTAAGATCTCCAAACTGTAGAGGATAGAGATATTCGCTCCAAGTCCCCAGATTTGGTCATCTTACATCGATTTCTAAGGGAAAGAGTTTCTGCTACTGCATCCCTGATCGCTGTTAAGCAAAATTGCTGTAGTTTAGCTTTTACATTCCTGTCATTAGGTTTCCTTTCCAAGCATTTGTTACTTTTGTATTTGATAATCTATGCTACATCCTCACAAGCATTTCTCTTAGATAATTGTAGCCTCAGACAGAGTACACTCTTGGAATAAAAAGATGCTCCCAGATTGATGATTAATGTAGGCTAATTAGGTGTTTAAAATATACCTTTTTATGGTCCAACAGATGGAAGGTGGAAGGGCTGGAATATGACTAATAGAACCCTCCCTCACCAACTAGTGGACTAGAAAACCACTCTCCTCTCCCTTCTTTAGGGATATGCACCTCTGCACCGGAATAATAAGGACTCAAGAAGTTCTATTTACTTTGAAATAGGATACCAGTAAAAGTAATGCTAGCACCACCTTAGAAAGGATTGCACAGTGAAACAAGATTCTATGCTATGGAAAGCCATCCGAAACAAGGACATTCTTCCCAAGACCAACTTTTTCTGTTCGTAACCAACCCACAAAAATTCCTTGCTACAGAGGATCTCTGAAGAATTGGCATCGTTCTTTCATCTGTATGTGTTTTGTGCCAAGTGGAAGAAGAGACAGTAGAACCTTTATCCATCCACTATAACTATACCAAGATAATGTGGAAAATTTCCTACTCTGAAGTAATACAGACCAGGAATCTCCCCCTCCTTTCTGGGCATGTTCCACTCATGGAAACAAGCATGTTTGAGCTCCCTTTTCTGCAAAATGTCCATAAGACGCTTCTGGATGACTCTCCCCAAGTTCTTATGCTGGGAAAAATGGTGAACCATAAACAAATGCATCTTCCACAACAAGCTCCCCAGAACCGCCCAAAAAACCAAAGCGTGCCAGCTACTCTAGGAAGTTCTATCCCACCGTCAATAGAAATAAGGAGATATGGAAGGACTAATAGATGTAGAACTGAGGTGGATAAATCCCATCACAACCAATGGCAAAAACTTAAGTCCCATTCCCAGACCATCAGGAGGAGAGTCTGGAAACTCTGTTTCACTAAGTAAGAAATGAACGAGTGGCTTAGTGGCATATGTAAGAAGGTGGATTTTTGGATGGTGCCTCAAAAGGAAATCCTGGGTTAGCGGGAGTGGGAGGGATGTTGCAAAGCCCTGAAGGAGCAACCAAAATAGAGTTTTCTTGAAGAATATGGATGAAAACAAAAAATTAGGCTGAAGCAATGGCTCTCTCGAAAGGGCTAGAACTAGCCCCAAGGACAATATTAGATACCTCCAGGTCATTGGAGACTCAACCTGGGAAATTAATAACATTCAAGCCTTGAAAAAGGGCACAATGAAGCATAAGGCCAAGATCTGGAGCTGCATAGAAAGCCTTCTACTTCATTTCAAAATTCTGACTCCCTGGCATGTGAAGCGGAACTTAAAAAACATGGCAAACAGAAAATCAAATCAGGGAGTGCGTCTTCCCCCAAGTCAACTCAAACTAGGGGAAGCACCCAAGATCCACCACCTCTCCTAGATTCAATCAAAAATGACCCCAATAAAACCAAGGGCAACTACCAAAATATCCAAGAGCTCCCAAATTCCCATGGCTCATGTTGCATCTCTCACTCCCCTGTTGCTGCTCAATGCGAGTTGTCTTACCATGATATATGGTAGATCTGGTTCACCATAGTTTTAACCTCCCACCATGTGGTTGACAGTGCAAAAGGTCACCACATACTGGTGGAGGAAAAATTCATAGGCATGAATGATACAAAGAACATCATAACTAAGTACTAGCTCCAAACAGAAGCATACAAGAGGGATACAATTTACAGAGCAATGAAATTACTTAGGTGGATGTACAACAAGGGTAGGTTAAGAGATGATGAAATGCTTATCCCGAGACACAAGAAAAAGGATGGAATCCCCCACCATAAAAATCATTCCTCCAACATGTAGATGGGAGAGTCAGGGAGAGTCTTATTCGAGAGTGGGCAATACTAGGCTAGGAATCACTTCTGCAAGGTGTTGAGGAGTGAAATCGGTAAAGAGCTCCTTATTTGTTTCCAGGAGGGAAACTTCAACACGGACATAGGGTACTCATGCACAAGAAATTTTGGAAGTAGTCGTCTCAGCAATAGGAAGGAAATGGACCCTCGAAACCGGACTCAAGAAGCTCCCTTTGACCTGCCTCCAACAGTGGAAGAAATCTATTGTTAGTAGGAGGCCCAACTGGCGCACGTGCACATTAATTTAAAAAACCTATTATTTAATATAAGAGACAAGGAAAAATATATTGCAGATAGGATGATGTTGTAGGAGAGCATAATCGTAGAGGAGGAAAAATTGATAACCTATCTCAGGAGCGAGGTTCGGAGGCTTCGCCAGCAGGTGGAGCAAGAGGAGAAAGGCAAGCATATTGGAACAAAATTTGACCTCATGAAAGCAATGGAATCGTGCACCCATCCTGAAGCACACCTATGCATCGAAGAGCCCTCCAGCTAGAAGCATCGTCACCCAGAAAAAGCAGACAGGAACTGTCTCGGTGTCCCAGGTATAACCATTTCCGATAATTTTCTTTGATGCAGTGTTTTACAATTTTTCTTTTAGGGGTATACCATAAGGTCTATAGTATATATAGGAAGGACAGAACTCTTGGAGTAGCTAAAAAATGCAATTTTGAAGCAATTGTGTGCACCATTTTTGTAATAAGCTCTATATCTTAAAGAATGAAACGATATGTAAGATTCCACAGCTAGAAAGGTTTCCAACAACTTTGAATTTTTGTATAAAAACCATACCTGGTCTTGTTAAAAATAAATAAATATCAATTTAATTATTCAACAACCCTCATTTTATGAGAGTTTTTTTTGGTAGCTTATGTCAGGGATATTACACCTGGTCTATGTCACATGGGTTGTGCTCCCTTTAAGTGTCGTGGAAGGCATCACGACACATGCATGAATATGGAAAAATTTTGTCAAATTGTAAACTCACGAGAAATGAATCATCATATAAAGGAAATGACATCTCATGAGGCAATTGTGATAGTTTACTGATGTTTCCATGCAATGCAACACATGCATTGACCATTTTCATCTACATGCTATCTGAAATCATATCCCTAGTCTCAATGTCAAGCTATGACAATTGCTCTAGGTATGCTGGAAATACCACGTTCAGAGACAGTAGTGGCAACAATCTCGAAGGTGATGGTACATGACCAGGGTCCCTACAAGCCCCCTCACAATCATATGTACATCCCAAGCCGACTCCATAATAATGAGATCTAGTATCAGTGTAATCCAGCCTCACATGTAAGATGAAATTTGCATATCTATTCTTGGAAAAAATAAATGGAGACCTAGTAATGGTGGGGGAACTCACCCCAAGCTCAAATGCATCAATCATACATAAATGAGGCTACCTCAAAATTCTTGTAATATCCGAGTGGAGAAACCTTTATGTCTAGTACAGTGATATGAAAGGATTTCAAGCAACTCCCCATAACACTACGAGGAAAAGACCCTCTAGTGAATGTTTTTAATGAACCCCGTATAAAAATACCCCAGACATCTGTTTCTAGCAGAGGTTACTAGATGAGGTTGTGGGCGGGGGTTTTTGCAGATGTTTTTTGTTTGATGCTAATGGTATCTGCACCAGTTCCAAGCTGATGCCAAAAGGCGCACCATGTTATTTTAACATTTTTAAAAAAGTGTGGTGTTGTCATTTTCCTGGTCGCACCGTTGACCATGTGGAATAGCGACAACGTGGTGCGCTGACTGAAATATATGCCGTGGAGTGGGTAATGTTGTTAGTGCACCGCATTCTGCATTTTGACAGGGTCAATAGTGCATCATGGTAAACCGGTGCTAATGGTATCCACACTAGTTCTGGGGCGGTATGGAAGGCACACCTTGTTATTTTTTTATTTTTTTAAAAGTGCGGTGCAGTCGGTTACACAACCACACCATTGGCCTAGTGGAATAGCATAAATGTTGTGCGTTGAATAAAATATCCGCCCCGAGATGGGTATTTTTTTCTATGTATCGTGTTCTATATTTCGACAGGGTGAACGGTGCGGCCTGGTAAAATACTGCACCGTTCACTATGTAATGATGGCAGGAGGTTAGAACAATGACTTAACTATATGCCCCAGGGCATAGAGTTTAGTCAACGCACCACACTCTTGACACCGTACATAATCAACGATGCACTAGAAATTTTCGGGAGCATTACCGCTCGTGCGTTGAATATTACTGGTGCACTGTCGTCAGTGCACTCCATAGAAATACGCACTAGGACCAGTGCATGACTGTTTCTTTTGGCGCACCGATTGTTTGTTTTTTTGAAAAAAATTTATATATGTATGTTTCTAAATACATCTCTCATTTAATAAAAAAAATTTATTTAATATGTCAATCATTCAAGGACGTGAAAGGAGAGAAGAGGGGGAACAACGATAACAACAGGCAGACCACTATGACATGGTTCACCTATGGGAGGCATGAGAGAGGGAGAGAGATGCATACCCTCACCCTATTAAAATAGCTACCCAGGGGCTCCTAAGGCAGGTAGGCCTCTTGAAGTTCTATGAGGAGGCTACTCCCCTAAAGGGACATGGTTTGTTTTTGAGACATCTTATCCAAAGGTGGAATGCCCACCAAAAGGCTTTTCGGGTTGGTATTAACCAGTGATACACACCCAATAAGGAGGATATATATTTCATTACAGGGCTATTGAGGAGTGGGGTGGATTTTCTCTTGTTCCTAGAGGTTCCGGCTAGCTATGTAGCAGAGAGTCAGTTAGTGTACTCCCAGAGATAAATTGGAGCATCAATACTGTCTCCTTCAGATTTTTAGGTTGCTAGAGGTCGGTTATGTATTGGTGCATTTGGTAGTGAGGAGGTGAGGTGCCTCTCACTTCTCATTTTGACCATTTCACACAATGCTAGTGATAGGCAACACATTAGTTGCTCGCTTCTCTATTATGTTGATTCTTTAGTACATGAGACATGACTTGTCAGGTGGTTTGCAATGTTTTTGTGAAAGTTCTGTACAACCTTAGATAGATGTCGTGCTCATGCACAAGGGAGGGTAAACTTTCATTTTCTTTAGAGATTTTTTGTTTATCTTCTGAGAGGTTTCCAGATACGGGGCTTACTTTTGTTTGGCAGCCTTATGGGCCAATGTTCGAGGCACGAATGCATATGTGGGGGCAGATGACGCCCAAGAGAGGTGAGATTATGTTTCCAGCTAGGATATCGAATGATGCACTAGAGTTGCTAGCCGGTGTTGACGAGCATCACTTCATTATGGTCCCATGTTCTTATGCGATTTTAGATTGGTGAGGGTGTTCCAACATCCTCTTCATAGCTGATGAGCTGCAAGATGATAGAGGTAATATTACTGTTTTATTTAAATTTATTCTAACATGTTCTTTAACTTGTTTTTATTAAATTATGTAATGAAATTGTCTAATTATTGTTCTGTACTTGTATATATTTTGCATACATTGGGTATTTTGATGGCAAGGACATGCCGACACCACCACATGATCTAGGTGTGGATCCTGATGACGATCATGGCATGCCAGATGCTGAGGATCATTAGGAGGCTAGTGCAGAAAAACCTACTCCTGCTCGTGCGCCGGTACCACCTTTTGCTAGGCGTGGTAATCTTGATAGTATATACAGGATGGAGTTAGGCGACCAACTCAGTGCATTGATTATGGAGGCAAGCATCAAGCCTGCTCATATGAGAGACATACAAGCCGATGGTGGGTTGTTACGGAATGTGGAGAGGCATGCAACATGAAATGTATAACTTGATGTGGCATGTCGTAGGAGCTACGACCTTAGTTACACAACTAAGGAGGACCATTGCACATTATAGGTTTGGTCAAGACACAACACATGATCACAGTCCGCGAGCAGCGACTCATCATCTCATGATCATTCACCTCACGCCGTGCTAGATGAGCAGCCTCCACTAGCATCTAGCAACAGTCATCATGGAAATCAAGTTGGACCATCGGCCACATCTACTCAGCAGCCTGCAACATCCAATAGTACTCATGATCATGAGTAGGCTGGACCAACCACTGTCAAGGCTGCACCATTGACTGAGTAGGCCTCAACTACTACTGCTATTGATGTTGTACCACCATATGATCCATGAAATTTATATTACAGTTATATATTTTTTACATTATATATATATATATATGGTCCATGTATTTTATGTTCATGTTGCAGTTGTACTTAATTTACATTTTGGTGATCATCATGATGTGTATATTGTTAGGTCATGCTAGATATGTTCATTTAATGTGCAGCTTGCAGATAGATGTGTATGTGATAGCATGAGTTGTTTGACATGAGATGCATATTTGATGTTTGTGTTGTGATGATGTTAATATATAATGTTAATTATGTTTTTTCAGATGATCATTATCACGATGATGTTAGCGATTTTGAATGTGTTTTTTAGTCAAATATGATGTTTTTATGATGATTACAATGAATGTGATGTTTATTAATTAATTTAATATTAAATGATCATGATATTGTAAAATTGTAATATTTGTAATTCTAATCGTATGTAAAATTCTAAAATTGCAATTGTAATGGTATATATGTAAATTTGTAAAATTGTAATTGTAATTGCAATTTTTTAATTTGCAAAATTGTAATTGTATATATGTAAAATTCTAAAATTGTAATTGTAATTGTAATTGTACTTGAAATTGTAAAATTGTAATTGTAATTGTAATTACAATTCTATGTAAAATAGTTGTAAAATTTTAATTGTATTACTGTGAGTTGATTGTAATGGTAAAATTGTAATTGTAATTGTAATTTTCTGTAAAATTCTAAAATTGTAATTGTAATTGTATGTGAAATTGTAAAATTGTAATTGTAGTTGTAGTTGTAATTCTAATTCTAATTCTAATTTTATGTAAAATATTTGTACATTAATGTCGATATAATTATTAATGTTCATAAAATTTTCCATTTGTAATGTTCATTGTAGTGTACTGATTATATTTTAAATTTATATAAGGGAGTACTTTATGGTAACTTACCTCAAAAGTTCTGAGAAACATGCATTCGGAAAGCCAAAATTTGCTTTCAAGTTTTATAGTAACATCATTGTCTCCAACTGGGTAGACATTGACTGATCGCCACGTCCAAAGAGAGGTGTGGTGGAAGAAAATTTAAGGCTTTCGAAAAAGGTGTCAGTGATATGAGCATCATCCCGTAGCTAATCATAATTTTGGAATGCATCTAACAACATTGTCTCCATGACAGTCGTATCACTTAAGTAATCATCCATACCAACCTCTATTTGATTGCCTCTATTGCCAACTTGTGAAGAACTACTATTGTTGTAGTCATTCCTAATTGATGAATCTGGACGCAGCAAGAATTGAATCGGTGGTTGATTTAACCATTCTTGGTATCATTCCTCTCTGATTTTTCCCCTTAATTCAACCTTCTCTCGATTTGAAATTGTCATGGGGTGCAACAGAAGCTGGTAGGTAGGTCACTCATCATCACTAGAATCCTAGTAATTAAAAAAAAAATACTTGAACATGATTAGTACAAAATATATGATATCAATTAGTAAACACGTTGACAATATTGCATGATTATAAATTGGTTTGAAGTTGAAATAATTACATAAATCAATATACCAAAAAATTATGATTATTGTCATCATTGTCCTGGGATTGTGGCTAGAAGATGCAATATTGTTACAATTGGGAGGGTGAAGCAGTTGTCCATTTTCACCTACCAAATTCGCCTTGTGGTACGCAGCTCTTGATAAGAAATTTCGATGTTTTGGAGCTGTTTAAATATTTTTTGCATCTGAACTCGAAGTTGAATCTGAATGAACCTAAAAATTTGTATACCTTATAAATTTAATTCAGTTGTGCATGATTGACATGGATAAAAAAAATAAATTCAATTAGATAATGAAAATATAAATAAAATGTGAAGTTAATATTATGTCTCGAGATGGATAGGGAGAACTCTGTGATGGAATTTGAGAAATATTATGGAATGAGCTGGATTTTGAAGAATTTTCCATTCGATACAATTATGATATTTTCTTCGTGCATTTGAGAAAAATAAACAATAAATTTTGGTGCACACACCTAAAAGTAATTTCGGTGCCTTAAAAATGGACTTCTTGTTATCGGCACTAATGTACAGATCACCGCACTGCATTTTTGGTACTTCACACCAGTGTCGTTTTATAAATAAATGCACCGGTGCGGTTCTATTAAGTGACACACCGGTGAAAAATAACCGCAAATAAAAACGGCGCAACTCTATTTTCTTTAAGTGAAAAAAAATGGTAAATTGAAAAATGGGAGGCAAGATATTTTCGAAAATATAATTTCATAAAACATTTCTATAATTACTAAACAGTTTCATTATTTCACTATTTTGCAAAACATTTGAGCCAGAGATTTGTAGGAGACATACCTGGAGAAAATAGAGCACGAGAGCACTGTGGAGCAGGGAAATACGTTCGAACAAAAGTATTTAGACAATCATAAATTCCAAACCTCTAGTGATTCAAACCCTATAGCATAGAATTTTAAACAATCTCGTGATTAAACTTTATTGTTTTTTTAACTTTTTCTGCATTTTTTTACCCAATAAAAGAAAAAATTCAATGTTTTTTGTTTTTTGTACTTTTTCTGTAGTTTTTTTTACTTTTTTTCTGAAGTTTTCAGAAACAATATTAAAAAAAAACCATTTTTAGAAACAAACCATAGATTCTTTTTATTTCTACCCTTTCTTCTCCCTATTTCCGTGATTTCAGAATTAGGGATTTTCAATTTAGATTTATAATGTTTCTATTGCTAAATATAGGCGTCAGAAATCCAACCCATAGGACGACTTGCATAGTCAGGTCCCAATCCATGTCGGCCCTTGCATGAGTTTAAAATAAAAATAAAAATTTCTCTTCGGTGTGCCCGACGTAACCTAGCACATCGATGCGTGGTATTATCCCAGCGCATCAAGAAAGTACTGTGATAAAAATTAAAAAAAAAAATTATCAGTACGCCACATGTAAAATATGGCACAACTGTGCTATTTCATTATGGCACATCGCGAACGTGTTGTTTCGCTTAAAAAAAAAAAAGCCATTTTAGAAACAAACCATACATTTTTTTTGTTTTTTCCCTTTCTTCTCCCTCTTTTTGTGGTTTCAGAATTAGGGGTTTTCAATTTAGATTTATAGGGCTTGTATTGCTAGATATAGGCCTAAGACATCCAACCTAGGGGATGAATTTCATAGACAGATCCCAATCCATGTTGGCCCTTGCATGAATTAAAAAAAAACAGATTTTTTTTTTCATCCGTGCGCCCAACGTAACCTAGTGCACAGGTGCGTTGTATTATCCTAGCGCACTATGAAATTACTCTGATAAAAAATAAATGATTTTTTTATTTTTATTTTTATTTATTTTTTCTAAGTGCCCCATATGTAAAATATGCCACCGGTGTGCTATTTCATTATGGCGCACCATGAACGTGTTGTTTTGCCCAAAAAAATTCCTTTTAGAAACAAGCACTACATTTTTTTTGTTTCTTCCCTTTATTCTCCCTCTTTATATGATTTCAAAATTAGGGCTTTTCATTTTAAATTTATAGTTTTTGTATTGCTAAATATAGGCCTCAGACATCTGACCCACAGGACGACTTACATAGTCGGATCCCAATCCATGTTGGCCCTTGCATGAATTTAAAAAAAAATAGATTTTTTCATCGGTGTGCCTAGTGTAACCTAGCGCATCGGTGTGCTGTAATGTACAAGCACACAGTGAAAGTACTGTGATAAAAAAGTGATTTTTTTTTTTAATCAGTGCACCATATGTAAAATATGGCACCGGTTTATGCTACAAAAAATAACACTCAACGGCTTTTATTATTTTCTCTGTGTTAATCCATGTGCTACTTAACATGTAATGCACCGGTGCTCCTTGTTTACATAGAGCATCGTACGGTCTATTATACTATTTTTGCGGTGCATTTATAATACCTCCACGCACTGACGTCGATGCGTATAGAATGAATGACGCACAGATTTCCTGAGATTTTTCTTTTTACCTGAAAAGTTGAAAATTTATTTATAAATATATTAATGAATGATATGGTATAGGTTTCATATTGATAAAGAAATGTCTGACAGGAGATCAAGTAACAAAAATACTGATAACACATCAAGAAAAGAAAAAAAGGCAAGTTCTTTGTAAATTATTTACAAAAAATATTATTTTTGAACTATATGTAAGTTTAACTAATATGTATTGTTTACTGTGTATCATGTAGAGCCACAAAGTGACGAAGCATGATAAGATTATTTCTGATCTAGGACCAGAAGAGCATAAAAGCTTGATGGAAAATTTGCAAAAGGATGAATTAGGTGAATGAAAAAATACTATCAATCGAATATGAGTTTCTTTTTTAATTTTTCATGAATAATATAATTAAAATTATTAGATAACATGTGTCAACCAATTGATTAATTCACATCTGTTTAATGTTCTACATGGACCAACAACTCAGAAAAGGAATGTTGTTCTAAGAAAAGAAAAAAAATAGAACATGAAAATGAAAATGAATTGCTCCTTAGCTCATCTGGAGTGGTGCTGGAGGTTAGGAAAAGAGGGAAAAACTTTTACAAAAGTTTGAGGGATCTATTGGAATGAAATTATAGACGTTTTTTCCACTTAAAATACAAAAACTAATCCAACCATTCCAAGAACCAAATTTTATCTAAACTACAATAAGAGTTTCCAGAGAATTGGTCAATGAGACATGTGAGAGTTTTAATAGAAAAAACATACAACGAAAAAAAGAAGGAATGAAAAAGTAATATTCCTTTAAATGCTTGTCTATAATTATTTATAAATATCACTCTTGTTATATTTACTTTTCATAGATAAATATAAAATTTAAATATTTTATTGTCATGTTACATTTTCAGGAAGATTATGAAAATCTCAAAAGATGAACGAGCTGATATCATAAATATGCCAATAGGAATGTCCAAAAAGGTGTAAAATGAGATGGTCAAATAAAAATCCTATAGTTCTCAACACCTCATAGTTTGTAACTATGTAATCAATTGGGAAAAATCTAACTAGATAACTTGTATTCATGGGCTTTCAAGTAGCGTTGTGGATTATGTGATATCTTATATCCTTTTTTACATCTAAATGGTAAAATTTTCTTTCCTAAATGATGCCAATGATAACTCTAATCATAGACCCTTTAACCTTAACTCTAATTTTTTCCATATAAAACAAACATATGTATGAGAATCGAGAGTCAAAACCACCTTCTTTTTGACAAGTGTAAATTTGTTCTCTTCCTAAATGTTTTAAATAGGGATTTACATATCTTAAGTTATAGTGATGACATCCAAAACATTTTCCATAATTTTTCTACAATTCTCTTTTCTTCCATTAGCAAGTCCATTATCAAGGTGTCATTAAAAAAGAATAATAGAACGAACAACCATTGGTATGATAATGGTTTAAAAAGTGATATAAAAGTGACTATGAATGCTCCTAATGAGAACATAAATTTTTATGATATAAAAATTTAGAAATCTCCTATTAAAATAAAGAAAAAAACATTATGTAAGTAGGAATCAAGACTAGTTACTGCACCTCTCTAAATATAATCTAGTATGCTTTGGAGAAATTTTTTTAATTTTAAGACTAAATAAAATCATTTGATTCCCATGAAGAGCTATATTAGTTACCTAAAAGACAAATATGAATAAGATAACACCATGGATGCCATTTTTAATGCCCTTTTCTTTCTTATATTTTCTTTAGAAGACATTGAGTTTGGGATTAAAGAGATCAAAAGTGGGAAAGGTTATGACATTCAAGGATATGAAGCTTAAATTTATAAAATGTGAGAATCTATCCTCATCTTATAAATAGACGAAATCTTTAAGTTAGAAATGAAGCAAGGATTACCTATGCCTTGGATGTAGAACCTTATTGTTCATATCTTCAAGAGAGGGGATATTAATGTTCTTTTTTATTATAGGACCATTATGATTAGCTACTTAGAAAATTTGCATGATATTATTTTGAAAATAAATATTATCCTTTCGCTTGAAATCCATGGTAAAAGAGTAAATGCCAAGTTGGGTTTAGGATATATCATTTAGCCATAGAAAATCTTAGTACTCTTGGATAATTTTATGAAAATTCCACAATAATATAATGAATGTCTTATATTATTTTGTTGAATTTATAAACTATTTTGACATGATACCTAGAGGAAATATTATAATAGTTTGGAAGAGATAATGGTTGTTGTTATTTTCATGGTTTTTTTGACAATGTTTTATGTAATATCCATAGCATAAGCCACTGTAAAAACTCTCGTAAAATGAGAGTTGTTAAATAATTAAATATTATTAATTCTTATATTGATATTACATGAAGAATATTCTTATAATTATTAATTATAAGAATATTGTAAGAATTTTTTCTTAATTATTTTATTTAGAAGAATTTATATTCTTGTATAGAAATAGATTATATTTCTAAGTTGGTAGATTTTATGAGTTTTAGAAATAATGTGCAATAGTTTTGGAAAAAGTATGGATAAGTGATATTTTTCTCATAAGGAAAAAGAAAATTTACCTTGAGAAGAAAAGTATCAGAGATTTATTGAGTTTTTTGTGATTTAGGAAAAATCAGATTTATGGGTGCTTTATGGAATTCTTTTATAATTTAGAAAAGCTATTACATTTTCTTATTTCTATATATTATATGCCTATGAGAAAAATAGAAGAGATAATGAGAGAATACATCAAGGAAGAGGAAGATGGGATTCAAAGCATGCATCAAAATATAAGTAACTATGTTCTTTGAAAATTATGTTGTTTGCTTATGGGGCATGATGATTGAATTTATATGCAAGGAAAAGTTCATATGATAAAGAATCAAGATTATTTTTGAGAAAAAATATATATAATTTCATGGAAAAATGAATAATTATTTTATTCATTGAATTCTTAGAAGATTTAATGTGTTTTCAATTAATAAAAGTTTTGAGTGGCTAAATAATTATGTGAATTGCAAAAGTTAATGTAAAATCGGGTTCAAATATGCCTTTATATCTCCAAAACTGGGATAGATATGTAAAAAGCGAAGGAGTTTTTGTAAAAGAGGATGTTATGACGAAAATCCTCTTTCATATTTTAAAATTTGTTTCCCATGTTTCGGAAACTATGTCCAAATTTGATGACAAAAACATGGAATTATTTAATATTTAAATCTGAAAAAGTGAGTCGTAAAGATTCGTTCAAATATCAAAAACTGTAACACCTGTGTAAAACCTGAGCGAGTTTATTTTTAATGAATCTGTTGCAAACAGAAACATCTTTTGGCTTTCCAAACTTGCTCTTAGTTGGTTGGAAACCATGTACAAATTTGATGACAAAAACATGAAATTATTTAATATTTAAATCTCAACAAATGGGTTGCAAATATTTATTCGAAGAGTCCAAAACATGACACGTATGAAAAAAATAAAAGAGGTTATTTTTAATAAGCCATTTCAAAAAATCTCTTTTGGTTTTCCAAAATTCGTTTCTATATATGTGTAATCTGTGTCACAAATGGGTGGTTAAAATAGGAAAAACATAGTAAAACATAGTGCTTCTATTTTATATTTTCAACCAGATAAAAATAATTGTTTATGTACATATAAACATAATAATTATACTGATAATTATTTCAAATGAATTAATTTATTTCATTTAATATATTACCAATTATGTTGTCATGATGCATAGGCATTAAAAGCTTAAAGAGAAATATTAGACTCTTCGAAAGAGTATGTGCTTAGGTGCACATGAATAATTATCTAGTATATATTATCTACTGGAATTGATTATGGGATTTTACATGAATGAGGAGCTTGAGTCATGCCAAAATAGATAAATAACTTTTGTGAGAAGTAGTTCACATAAAACCTTTGCATAAAAGGAAATTAGTTGTGTTATTTGAGAAAGATTTCTTATTCATGTTATTTTTTGAGAAAATATTACGAATCTCTCTAATGTGTGCAATGATAAGAAAATATTGTGTATTTCATGTATAATATCTAGTGAGTTAGCTATATTTGGAAAACTAATAATTAAGGTGTTAAAATCCTTGGAAACTAAATATATATATTTGTATGCAAGGAAGCATTTATTTTTCTATAAATTTTGTTATAACTCTCCAAAAATAATAGAATCAAAAAATATATCCTTGTATGCATTATTGGATTAGATTCTCGGAGAATAAAACTAGTAATCACATGCTTAATTATGTAATATTATTTAGCGAAACATATATGCTTGCATGCATAGAAAAAGTATCATTTTGGCTATTAGATTTGTAGAGAAAAGGAAGATACAATCACATAACATTGATTGTGTTAGCCATCTTTTGGGAAAAATAATATGTATTTTTAAAACCTAAAGTGATTATCTATGGTATTAGCTTTATTTGGGATAATATTATGCATAGTTATTGGGTTAGATCTTTTGGGCGTGAGGGAAATGTCCATTTTCATGCATGAAAGAATAAATGATATGCGTTTGATCATTGGAAAAGAAATATGTTTATTTTTCCATGAAATATTTATTTATTTTCCTTTGGAAAGAAATATATGTTTTACATGCAAGAAGAAAAAGCTATTTTATTGCATGCACAAAATTATAACTAGTATGTTAACTTTGTTTGAAATAGAGTTGGCATTGTTATACATAACAGTGATTGTGAATAGCTCTTGTGTGGAAAATATGTTTTTGGAAAACAACATGCATTCGCATGCATAAGTATAGAATCTATTCCGTTAATCCCTTTGGAAAAGAAAACATGATAGTAGGCACAAAGAAAATTTCTTGTAGGGATAGTTATCATTAAAGCTTGTTATGCACTTGCATGCATAATATTATTATATAGTATGTTAGCTTTCCTTTATAAATAATATGAAAGTGCATATAAGGATTTTTTAGCATTTGTTAGAAGATGAGGCTTGATAGTGATTTATTTGTTACTAATGCATCTGATATGATATTAAAGAATGAATTTCATGTCTTTTTGTTTATATTTTATACATGCATACAAATAGTTGTTGAAGTGTCAAAAATAAAGATTTATTATTGGTTTATTAATATTTTATCCATTCATGATATCAAGTGTGGTGACGAAAACAATGGCAAGAAAGGAGGGTGACTTGAAAAAATGATTGTTCAAGATTAACATTGTGGAAGATAAAGAGTTGTTAGTCCACGGAGGTTTAAGGGTTCCAATTTTAAGATGATCCAATGAAGGAAACGATTTGATCACAAAGATAGAAATTGAGGATCCATGTGTAAATGGTAGCATGATGATTGTAATAACTTATAACTAGTTATGTTGCATTTAATATTATTTTTCTATGTATTTTTTATGACAATGGTCAAGTGGAATCCCTTATAGCTATTGAGTGAGGGGTGAAAACTTCACAACCATTTAGTAATAAAATTAAACATTTGTTGGTTTTCACCCTACAGGGTTTTCAGGGTATATCAATGTCTAATGATGTGATTTTTCATTGTGTCATTTTCGTGATGTGATGTTTATATTATCAATATGAGATTTACTAATTGAGTTAAAATGATCATGGGATCCATGCATATATATTGCAGGAAATTTAAATTAATATGCTACAACAAGGAGAGTTAATGGTCGTGTAACTCACTATTATTTTTACTCAATATTTCTCTAGGTGATGATTATGGTTATTCTAATTGTTACTGAATGAATATAGAAAACAATTTAGAAAGTTACATATTGGTAAATGTTGAAAAAATTTCCTAACTCCATACATTTTTCTGCGAGGTTACTGGTGAATTTTGGGAATCATTATGTAAAAATGAAGTAGAGGTATGATGCTAGTGGGCATCATCTCAGGTATGATTCTAATTGTACTTGTAGTAGATTGAAATTAACATGACATGCATGATGCATGATTAATGACAACATTAAGAGTAGAAATTGATAATGTTTCTTTAAATGTTGTGCTCATGAATCTTGAATATGGATGGAGATAAAAGACAATGAAACATATATTGTACCAATGAAAAATCCTGAGCACTCACTTGATATAGTGTGGATTAATTTCCAATCATTGGCATGCAAAATATTAGTACAATGATTATGGTGCATAAGAAAAAGAAAAAGCATGAGTAAGTTACCAAGCACTTCTTATAAAGAATGAATGCATGTATGGTTGGTGTCATAACTAAATAATTTAGAATTTGGGGTTGACCTTGAAGAGGACATTGGAATGTTGTAAAAAAAAATAAAAAAAATCAACGAACCTATTTTTTTGTTAAAAATAAGCATTGAGTGAAGTGGAACTCACATAGTGAGCTTAAAGTTAATGAAAAACTCATAGTAGCATAATATTGGGTTTTTTTTATTCACATAGAGTTGTAGAGGAAAGTTTGCATCACATGTGTTGGACAAAAAGTGGTAAAAGAGATCCAAATTTTTGTTGCTTTAAATAATTTCATTTGTGGGAGTTTTGGATTTGATTCATCTTAAAATCAGGGGGTATCCATACCTTGAGATAATGTAACCCCCACGTTGATTCCAATAAAAATTTATGTTTAGACTTGGATCCATAATTTGGTCGAATTTTCTGATTAAATGCTCCTCCAGGGATTGTTGGTTTTGTTGTTGGAAGAATTTTTACCACTGATGATATTAATATGATTCGTGATATTCTATAAATTCTAGTCTTACTATCTCTCTAATAGTTTAAATATATATATATATATATATATATGTAAATTTATTTAATGTCTAACTAGTTCCTCAATGGCGGTAGATTGTATGCTTACAAATTGTTTGTTAGAACGACTCATCGGTTATAGATTGCATGCTTTCAACCTATTTGAAAAAAATATATAGTGGTTGTAAATTGAATTATTGCAAATTGTTTTCCCAAAATTCCCAAATGGTTTTCGGCTACATGGCTATAGGATAATGGTAAAAAAAGAAAAAAAAATTACATTCTATGTCCTAGTGTTCAATGGGACTGTTATTTCTCTACAATATTGATGGTTGGTAAGGTGAGACCTTAAATGAAGTATAATGCTATGGTATGCAAGATATGTTAATATATTTTTTCTAAATTGCATGATTGTTATTATGGATAAATTTTGAGTGCATACCATCTATATTACATGCGATGAATTGTTGTAAATGTACATTGAGAAATTTTGGGACCCTTCATGAGGGTCAAATATAGATGCATGGTCTACATAAATGTTCTTTTGGCTTAATAATAATATGCAAATGGAAAATTATGTAAATTACAATGGATTTTTAGACAATGAAAAATTTTAGACATTGAAATATTATTGGATTCAATGGCTATGGAAGCCACGAGGGGACTAATGTGATTATGTAATATTTTGTTATTGAGTTAATGAATACATTGGTTGGGGTATTCAGGAAATAAATCTAGAGTTTTAGAAGACTTCTTGCTAGATTATGAAAAGCTATTGGTGGTTATGTTCAAGATGGACCTTCCCTAAAATTCTATTAAAAATCCCTACGAGAAAATAATAAAGAGGAAAATATTAGCATAATGGAAGAGAAAGATTATGTTAATCACTTAGTTAGAGATAAATTCTATGTGTGTAAAATAAAGCACAACGGGTACGAAAGACGTTCTTTAAAGAAAAAGAAGAGTGTCTTTTTCGAAAAATATAGAATATAAAGGCCCAGATAAAAGGTTCGCAGACGTTAAAGTACGACGCTGTTAGAAATATGCTAGGAATAAAGCACCACAGAATCAATGAGGTTGTTGATTCTAGTGGAAAGTAGATCTAACTTCACTCAGGAACTATTGAAGATAGTTCACAGTTTGGTACAATATGTTGGGTTACTCAATAATTCCCATAAATTAAGTACAGTTAGATGGAATTATGTCTATATTGTGTTATTGATTTCAAAATTATCTAAAGGTTTTGGATGTTACAGTAGATTGTAAGTTGCATGTCTCAAACTTGTTGCATGTCTTATGGTTTTGCATGCATGATATATTAATTTGTCTAAGCAACAATTTTGATTAAATAGTTCATGTTTGTAGGTATTATGAGCAAATGAACATGTCATAAATGACTTATCTATATGCATGCATAAAGAAAATAAATTGAATTATATATGGGACTGACATAATTTGTATTAGATAAAAGAATGAGTTATTTAACACTGAATTGCTAACAGATTAGAGGAAAATGGCTGGAGATAAATGCCATGATTTTGAATTTATTGGAATTACTATGAGAGAGAAAGACAATAATTTGCAAGGAAAATGACTGGAGATAAATGCCACGATATTGAAACTGATTGAAATTAGCATGGGAGAGAAAGACAATAATTTTAAAACAACACTAGTGGGAAAGAAAGACTACTATAACTCCTAAATAAAATACAACATGCACTTAATAGATTTTTTTTTACATTTTTTTATTAAAGAGGTAGTGCTCCTTGAATTTTTGTGGAAGTATTATGATTGAAGTATTATGTTGCATTGCCTAAATAATTGGTAATGAAAAGCAAAGGTTAATGTTCCAACAAGAGAATAACATCGAGGATGATATTCTCTTTAAGGGGGGGAGTATGTAATATACCTCGCATAAGCCACAGTAAAAACTCTCATAAAATGAGGGTTGTTAAATAATTAAATATTATTAATTCTTATATTGATATTACATGAAGAATATTCTTGTAATTCTTAATTATAAGAATATTGGAAGAATTATTTCTTAATTATTTATTTAGAATAATTTATATTGTTCTATATAAATAAATTATATTTCCAAGTTGGTATATTTTATGAGTTTTAGAAATAATGAGTAATAGTTTTGGAAAAACTATGGATAAGTGGTATTTTTATTGTAAGGAAAAAAAAAATCTACCTTGAAAATATATGCATGAGAGATTTATTGAGTGCTTTTGTGATTTAGGAAATGTGAAATTTATGGGTGCTTTATGGAATACTTTTATGATTTATAAAAGTTATTTCATTTTAGTAATTCTATTTATGTTAAGCCTATGAGAAAAATAGAAGAGAGAATGAGAGAATACATGGAGAATGAAGCCAAGGAAGGGGAAGAAGAGATTCAAATCATGCATCAAAAAATAAGTAACTATGTTCTTTGAAAATTCTTTTGTTTGCATATGAGGCATGATGTTTGAATCTATTTGCAAGGAAAAGTTCATATGATAAAGAATCAAGATTATTTCTTGACAAAACCTCTATAAAATTTTTTGGATACAGGAATAAGTGTGTTGTTCATTAGATTCGTAGAAGATTTTATTTGTTTTGAATTCTTTAAAAATTTTCATGGCTAAATAATTTTGTGAATTGCATGAGTTATTGGAAACTAGGGTCCAAATATGCCTTTATATCTCTGAAACTAGGATATATATGTAAAAAGTAAAATATTTTTCTGTAAAAGAGGATGTTATGACCAAAATCCTCTTTTAGAGTTTAAAAATTCGTTTCCCATATCTTGGAAACCATGTCCAAATTTGATGAAAAAACAGGGAATTATTTAATATTTAAATTTGGAAATTGAGCTATAAAGATTCATTTGAATATTCCAAACTATAATACCTATGTAAAAATTGAGAGAGGTTATTTTTAATGAACCCATTAAAAGCAAGAACCTCTTTGTGATTTCTAAAAATCATTTAAAGTTCGTTGGAAAGCCTGTCCAAAGTTAATGACAAAAACATGAAATTATTTAATATTTAAATATCACTGAAAATATTTATTCCAACCTTCAAAACCATGTCAGCTATGTAACAAATGACAGAGATTATGTTTAATAAGGTTGTTCTAAACAAAAACCTCTTTTGGTTTTACAAAATTTGTTTCCATATGGGCGTAAGACGTGTCTAAAGTGGATGGCTAAAACATGAAAAATAGAGTAAAACAAAGTGCTTCTATTTGATTTTTTCAATCGTATAAATATAATTGTTTATGTACATATAGACATAATAATTATGTTGATAATTATTTAAAATGAATTAAGTTATTTAATTAAAGAGATTACCAAGTATGTTTTCATGATGCATAGGCATTAAAAGTTTAAAGAGAAATATTGGATTCTTAAAAGAGTATGTGCTTAGGTGCATATGAGTAATTATATAATATATTTGATCTACAAGAATTGATTAAGTGATTTTACATGCATGAGGATCTTGAGTCATGAAAAAACATATAAATATTTTTTTTGAGAAGTAGTTCACATAAAAAATTTGCATAAAGGGCACTTGATTGTGTTATTTGAGAAGGATTTGTTATTCATGTTATTTCTTAAGGAAATATTACAAATATCTCTGATATGTGAAATGATAAGAAAATATTTTGTATTTGATGAATAATAACTATTGAGTTAGCTATATTTTTGAAATAAAATAATTAAGGGGTTAAATTCCTTGGAATATATATATGTGTGTGTGTGTGTGTGTGTGTGTGTGCAAGGAAGCATTTATTGTGTTATAACTCTTTAAAAAAAAATAGAAGAGAAAAATATACTCTTGTATGAATTATTGTATTATATTCTTCGAGAGGAAAACTAGTAACGTCATGCTTTATTATGTAATATTATTTAGAGAAACATATATGCTTGCATGCATGGAAAAAGTATAGTTTTGAATTTAAGATTCTTAGAGAAAATGAAGGTGCAATCACATAATATTGATTGTGTTAGCCTTCTTTTGAGAAAAATAATATGTATTTTGCAAACCTAAAGGGATCGGCCATGATATTAGCTTTAGTTGGGAGAATATTATGCATAGTTACAAGGTTAGACCTTTTGAGCGAGAGGGAAATGCCCATTTTCATGCATGAAAGCATGAATGGTATGTGTTTGATCCCTTGGAAAAAATGTGTTTATTTATTTAGTTTTCATTGGAAAGAAATATATGTTTTACATGAAAAAAGATCAAGCTATGTTTTTGCATGCATGAAATTATAACTAGTATGTTAACTTTGTTTGAAATAGAGTTGGCATTATTATACATACCAACCATTGTGAATAGCTCTTGTGTGGAAAATATGCTTTTGGAAAATAACATGCATTCACATGCATAAGTATAGAATCTATTGTGTTAATCCCTTTGGAAAATAAAACTTAAGATTAGGCACAAAGGAAATTACTTGTTGGGATAGTTATCTTGAAACCTTGTTATGCACTTGCATACACAATATTATTGTATAGTATGTTAACTTTCCTTTGGAAATAATATGAAAGTGTATGAAATATTTTGTCAGTGTTTGTTGGAAAGATGAGGCATGATAGTGATTTATTTGTTACTAATGCATGTGAAATGATGTTAAAGAAGGCATTTCATGTAAATTTATTTATGTTTTATACATGCATACAAATAGTTGTGAAAGTGTCACAAATAAATATTTATTATTGGTTTATTAATATTTTATCTAATCGTGATATCAAGTGTGCTAACGACAAAAATGGTAGTAAAAGTGAGTGACTTGAGAAAATGATTGTTCAAGTTTAAAATTGTTGAAGATAAAGAGTTATTAGTCCATGCAGGTTTAGGAGTTCCAATTGTACGATGATCCATTGAAGGAAACAATCTGAACACAAACATAGATTGAGGATCCATGGGTAAATGGTATCATGATGGTTGTAATAACTTATAGCTAGTTACGTTTCATTTAATATTATTTTTCTATGTATTTTTTATATAAATGGTTGGGTGATGGACTCCCTTATAACCATTGAGTGAGGGGTGAAAACCCTCAGGAGTGTTTAATAATAAAATTAAATGTTTGTTGGTTTTTACCTTACAGGGTTTCCAGGGTATATCATTGTGTAATGATGTGATTGTTTGTTTTGTCGTTTTCATTATTTTAATTTATTTCATGATGTGATGTTTATTTTATCAATTATGTGATTTACTAATTGAGTTAAAATGATCATGGGATCAATGCATAGTTATAGCAAGAAATTTAAGTTAATATGCTACAACAAGGAGAGTTAATGGTTGTGTAACTCACTATGCTTTTACTAAATATTTCTCTAGGTGGTGATGATTGTTATTCTAATTGTTAATGAGGGAATATAGAAATTAATTTAGAAACTTACACATTGGTAAATGTTGGAAAAATTTCCTAACTCTATACATTTTTATGCAAGGTTAATGTGGCATGTTACAAATGGTATAAGAGAAAAAGGTTGCAATACTGATGCCTTTCAGGAATCCTTATGCCAAAAAGAAGTAGAGGTATGATGCTAGTGGGCATCATCTCAGGTATGATTCTAATTGTACTTGCAATAGACTGCAATTAACATGACATGCATGATGCATGATTAATGACTGCAATAAAGAGTAGAAAGTGATAACTTTTTTTTTCATGTTGTGCTCATGAATCTTGAATATGGATGCAGATAAAAGACAATGAAACATCTATTGTACCTATGAACAATCCTGAGCACTCACTTGTTATAATACCTAATAATTTCCAATCATTTGCATGCATAATATTAGTACAATGATTATGGTGCATAAGAAAAAGACAAAGAAAAAGAAACAACATGACTAAGGTTACGATGCAATACTTACAAAGAATGAATGCTTGTATGGTTGGTGTGTTAAATACATAATTTAAAAGTTAGAGTTGACGTTGAAGATGACAATGGACAACTCATAGTAGCATAATTGTGGGTTTTCTTTCTTTACTTAATAAAACAACAAAAATATATTTATGGAAACTTATTTCATGGTTGCTAACTAATTCCTCAATGGGAATAGATTGTAAGTTTATAAATTATTTGTTACAATACCTCATTATTTATAGATTGTATGCTTGGAAACTTTTTGAAAAAAATCAAGAGTGGTTGTAGATTGTATAATATATTAAAAAAATAATAATAATTAAATTTTCACCTAATAGTTGTAAATTTTATCATTAATTTTAATTTCCCCCATTTTAGGAGCAGATAGATGAAAAAGGGAAACCAAGATCCAAGGGTAGAGGGAAAGCAAAAAAAAATCAAATATTGGAGAAATCATTTCACTCACAGTAAATTAAAACGATATGTTCTCAGATTTTCTAAGTAATAGATCAGAGTTTACTTCATTAGCCAAGGGTACTATTGGGCATTTGTTTATGGCCATTATAGTTAGGGTGCTTGGAATACCACTCTCAAGTATAACGCATAATCAATCAAAAATGTTTATCAAAAGTCAGAAGTGATAACAAAATCCTTGCATAGAGGTTCCACAATAAAGTATTTTCCACGGGAATAAAATATGGGGAAGTTGTATGTACAAAATCCTTTCCCTCACACGAATACATATACATATGATGTTTGGTATACTGAATCCATCTTCGAATTGTGTGAATTATGTCGTAGATTTTATTTGCACCCCACTTTAATCATTGAGACATGCTCTTATGTAATGATTATAATATGATGAATCGAATGGAAAATCAATGATATGAAAATCTCCAAAAAAACTCATAATTTGCTTACACTGTCGCTATAATTCATAAAATTTGATATCCAGTATATGTTTGCATGCATTATTTCTTTAATAATGGCACAACATCCTTTCTACATTTTAGAATTAATAAATGTAGATTGCTTTGCTCTTATTGGTTACACTATCAGTTACATTTCCAATGTAAATCATTAATAACCAACTCAAATCCACATTCATATATACACAATAAAAACAAAGCTCCTACAAATAAGCATAACTGTAAACGAGGATAATATATTTGTCTATCCTGTTCCCTCAGATCGACTTGTGAGTTATAAACTATTAGGACATTATCCCATCCACATAAAAAGAGATTCGAGTGAGTGACGAATTAGAATGAGAAATAGAACTCCCAATCAACGATATAAACAACGCACACAAGCCTGGAGGACTCTACGAACAAAGCTGTAGAAGTTTCTGATTTCTTCAAAACAATGAGAGAGAATGAAGATTCCCTCTACAACACAGAGTTTTAAAACTTAATTTTTCAGAATGAACAGAAACAGTTTAGGACAATTTTCTTAATTGATAAAAGAATAAAAGAAATACGTAATCAACAATCTGATTCTTCCTCCTTGAGAGGGATTCACAAAGTATTACAGTGGACTGTAAAACAACAGTGCTCACACAAAAATTCTTTGTCCTCTATCTGCACATACAGTGCTTACAAACTTGCTGTGTGACAGTCTGCGGGCTACAACAATTCTCTGTTTCTCAAAAAACATCTTAATACATAAAGAACGCGTTCACAGTAAAACTTTCATATTCATTCATTTGTTACTTTAGCCTTTAGGCTCATTTCCTTTTATAAGGTGTGATTAATAAAAAAAATTAAACTAACCCATAAAATCGGATCTCAAAATATATGAAATCCATTGAAAACATTAATCGCATCTGGAACTCAATCGGCGATCGGAATTTCAACAGACACAAGGTTAACACCTTTGCGCTATGCCATTGCAATTTGCGATTGCGATGGTGTGGGGCCTACATCACGTTAACAGTCGGCTTGCGATCTTGTGATTGCGCGGTTGTGGCATTTGCGATTTGCGATAGCGATTGTGGTGGGACCACATCGCATCACATCGCAAACTTGAATCAGTCGGAACATACATATGTGTTCCTTTTGCGATTGTGATGATCATATCGCATCAGAACATTTCCATATCAAAAAGACACTTTTAATAAAACTTGTGATTGCCACCACAATCATTTAACTCCACTGATATGTTGGTAAGGCTTTAAAGCCTGATTAAACTTTGTAATCAAAGCTCTGCACTACTGGCGAGTCTTTGAGTCTGAGAATTTACTCTGCTCTTTAAGAAAACGAAGACCGCCTTAGATAAATATCAAAGGGGCTGATTCTTATCTGCTCTGCACTTCACTTGTGCGGGCTTTCCAGTCCTTTTGCAATTGCTTCAAGAAAGAAGCAACTGCATTTGGTAAGGCTTCAATGTGCCACACTCTAGTCATTCTGCAATTACTGCTGATTGACATCAGTAGTTGGAATTAATTTCCAAAAATCCCCCTTAATTTCAATTGATGGGTTTTTTTGCATGCCCAGGCATTCCCTGAAATGATCAAAGCTTTTCTGCGCAAGTGGCTTTGTGAGGATATATGCAAATTGATCCTCTGTTCTACAATGTTGCAAAACAATCTCACCATTGTTAACCAATTCACATATGAAGTGAAACTTGGTGTCAATGTGCTTTGCCCTTGTATGAAAGACTGAATTTTTAGACAATGTTATCGCCGAGCTATTGTCACAGTAAATGGTTGTGCCATTTTCTTGTTCATGAAAAAAATCTCTGAGAACTCTTCTCAGCCATACTACTTGGCATGCTGCTATTGCTGCCACATATTCTGCTTCTGCTGTAGATAAAGCAACTATCGGTTGCTTCTTGGAAACCCATGAAATTGATCCCGATCCCAAATGAAACACATATCCTGATGTGATCTTCCGATCATCAACACTTCGAGCCCAATCATTGTCAGTGTATCCTGTCAACATGAAACTTTCAGAAGAGAAGTATAATATACCAAATCCCTTCGTTCCATTTACATACCTTAGAATTCTCTTGGCTGCTTGCTAATGAGTCTCTTTCGGTCTTTCCATAAATCTGGAGATTAAGCTAACAATGTGCATAATGTCCGGCCTAGTTGCAGTCAAGTACATAAGGCTGCTAACTATGCTCTTATACAACTTTGGATCAAAATCCTTACTGTTATCTTCTTTTCTTAATTTCAACCCCATTACTGTTGGAGTCACAGCTGCCTTGTTGTTCTGCATGTTGAATCTCGTTAACACTGCTTCTACATATTTATCTTGAGAAATGAAAACACCATTTTTACTTTGGTCTACTTAAATTCCAAGAAAGTATCTCAAGAAGCCCAAGTGAGTCATTTCAAACTCACTTTTCATGACTACTTTAAAATTAGCAATGAGAGGAGCATCATTGCCCGTAAAAATTAAATCATCTACATATAATACAATGATAAGAATCTTACCGTCATTCTCCTTTATGTAGAGTGTGGGTTCGCCATCACACTTCTCGAACTCATTCTCAATCAGGTAAGCATTTATCCTGCTGTACTATGCTCTTGGAGCTTACTTCAGCCCATAAAGAGCCTTCTTCAGTTTGCAGACTTTATGCTCTTGGCCTTCAACTTCATAGCCTGGAGGTTGTTTAACATAAACCTCTTCTTTTAACACTCCATTCAGGAATACAGATTTAACATCCATCTGATAAATCTTCCATTTGTGTTGTGCCACAATAGAGAACATTGTTCTGATTGTTTCCATCCTTGCTAGTGGTGCAAAGGTTTCATCAGAGTCTCTGCCTTGTTGTTGTTTGTAACTTTTAACAACAAGTATGGCCTTGTGCCTTTCGATCTTGCCTTCAGCATTGCTTTTGGTCTTATAGACCCACTTAACTCCAATGGCATCTTTGCCTTCAGGGAGGTCCATTAAATCCCATGTTTTACTTTTATCAATTGCACCAATTTCTTCATTCATTGCTTCAATCCATTTATCATCATTTACAACATCTTCAAAATGAATTGGATCATCAACATGACAATACAAAGTGAATAATGAATTCAGACCGGTATTATTACTTACCTCTCCCTGTTCATAAATCTCATTCATATTTCTGAATCTTGGTCTTCTTGGTGTGCTTGAAGTTTCATTTGAACTTGAGGGCATTCCAGATCCCTGCAATGTGCTTGGAGTAGCACTTCCTTGACTTCTCAAGGCTGTTTGATTTCTAGCTTGTGGTGTGGTTTTTTGTGCTTGCTGTGGTGGAGGAGGAACCATCGAAGAAAGGTTAACAACTACTGTTTCTTCTTCTTCTTCTTCATGAGACAGAGTTGTCTTCATGCTCACTATCTTTTCTAGACTTCCATCCCAAGCTTCTTCCTCATAGAACTGCACATCTCTGCTTACTATCAATTTCTTGGTGAGTGGATTATAAAGTTTGTATGCTTTTGACTCATCACAGTAGCTAATAAAGAAACACTTCTCCCCCTTGCTATAAAGCTTCTTCCTTAGCTGATCCGGTATATGTGCATATGCTACACAACCGAATACTCTCATGTGAGTGACAGTTTGCTTTTGATCACTCCATGCTTCTTCTGGTATTCTGTTCATGACAACTTTAGTTGGGCATCTGTTCAAGATGTAAAGTGTGAAAGTGACAAATTTAGCCCAGTACTCATGCGGCAAGTGTTTTTCCTTCAACATACTTCTGACTATATCCAGAATGGTCCTATTCTTCCTTTCTACAACACCGTTTTGCTGAGGTGTATACCTCGCGGTGAATTGCTTTTGTATGCCGTTCTCTCTGCAAAAATGCAGAAAGTCCTTAGAGATGTACTCTCCACCTCTATCTCTTCTGAGCACTTTGATGAAATGCCCACACTACTTCTCAACAAGATTTTTGAAGTGGAGAAATTTCTCAAACACTTCACTCTTTTGATTCAACACATACACCCATGTCTTTCTAGTGTGATCATCAATGAAGGTTAAAAAAAAATTATTTCTAGCAAATGATGGTATTTGCATTGGTCCACATACATCAGAGTGAACAATTTCCAAGGGTGATTTTTCCCTTATACTCTTTCCTGCTAGAAATCTTTCTCTGTGTTATTTGCCCAAGATACAACCTTCATAAAGGCTGTCTAGATTCTCAATCAATGGCAATCCCTTTACCATTCCCTTTCTGTGCAACAAATTCAAGCCTTCGAAATTGAGATGTCCAAATCTCAAGTGCCACAACCAATTTTCATCTTTCACTTCCTCTTGAAAGACTTCCTGTGTTACAGCTGCAATAGTTCTTCCTTCCTTCAAATCTGCCCTGAGTTTGAGAGGAAACATTCAATTGATAGTCATCTACACCTCTGCAATGATATTTTTACTTGGAGGTATGTCTCTGATTGTACACACATCGTCTTTGAAGAACACATTGTAACCTTTTTCAATGAGCTGTCCAATGCTCAAAATATTACACTTTAGACCAAGTACATAGTACACATCTCGCGCAATCATCTGTTCTCCATTTCTTGCTAAGATACTTATTCTGTCTTTACCCTTGAAAAATATCTTACTATTAGTTCATGTTGTTACCTCAGATTTCACATTTTCATCTAGATTGGAAAGCATCGCAATGTTTCCAGTCATGTGATTACTACAACCTGAGTCTAAGAACCAAAAATCTTCTTGTTTGTCTTGTGCGATGTTACATGTTAATAGAAAAATCTTTGGGTTCTTATCTTCTTAATTTGCAAAATTAGCATTTTGCTGATTTTTCATGTGATTTTTCTTTTTCTTACATTCATTGGCATAATGGCCTAATTTATTGCAATAATGACACTGGACTTGGGATTTGTCATACTTTTGTCCATGAGCTTGCAGTTTGCTTGAACCTTTATCTTGGTTCTGATTACGGCTCCTTCCACTTGTGCTAGCATGATTATTTCTGTCTTTGTTTTGGCTTCTTCCACGACCTCCATTATTTGCTCTGCCTTGACCTCTGACTCGGCAAAATGAAATCTGAGTCTTGAATTCTTGCTCAAAAGAGGAATATGTTCCTCTACTCAATCTATGTTCATGTGACATAAGCGAAGCACTCAGTTCATCTATTGTGAACTGTAAGAGATCCTTTGTTTCTTCTATTGCTACCACAATAGATTCAAACATTGAGGGTAAACTTCTCAAGATCTTCTCTACGATCCTTCTTTCTTAAAGAGCTTCACCATGAGATCTTATCTGGGTTATCAACCCAATAACTTGAGTGAAGAACGAATCTATTGTATCAGATTCCTTCATGCAGAGTGTTTCAAAGTCTCTCCTTAACATCTGCAAATTTGCAGTCTTCACTTTCTCCATGCCTTGATAGGCAGTTTTGAGAATATCCCATGCTTTCTTGGATTTTGTTGCTGCTGCAATCCGTGGGAAAACACTCTCATGTACTGATTGAAAGAGAAAAAAGAGGGCTTTGGAGTCCTTCTTTCTATTGCCCTTTAATAGGTCTCTTTCTTCTACTGTCAAAGCAGTCAACGCTGCTGCATCTGCAGGTTCAAGTTAGCCACTTTCAACTAGCTCCCATAATCCCTGAGAAGCAAACAAAGCTCTCATAGTTATGGACCAATAACTATGATTCTTCCCATTAAAATATGGAAGTTGGGAATTTGTCAAACCAGTTCCAGCATCTGCCATCTTAACTATATAAGAAGGACACTGACTGTATAATTAAATACAAACAAGAGCTTTCTCTGTTGGAGAAAAAAAAATGCTCTAAACGCTTCTTACAGCTCCTACAGTGAAAAAAAAACTCTGTTTTGTTTCACTGAGTGCCTAGACTATCTCCGATACCATGTAGAAGTTTTTGATTGCTTCAAAACAACGAGAGAGAATGAAGATTCCCTCTACAACACAAAGTTTTAAAACTTAATTTTGCAGAATGAACATAAATAGTTTAGGACAATTTTCTTAATTCATAAAAGAATAAAAGAAATACATAATCAACAATCCAATTCTTCCTCCTTGAGAGAGATTTACAAAGTATTACAGTGGACTATAAAACAACAGTGCTCACACAAAACTTCTCTGTCCTCTATCCGCACATACAGTGCTTACAAACTTGCTGTATGACAGCTTGCGGACTACAACAATTCTCTGTTTCTCAAACAACGTCTTAATACATAAAGAACGTGTTCACATTAAAACTTTCATATTCATTCATTTGTTACTTTAGCCTTTGGGCTCATTTCCTTTTATAAGGCGCGATTAATAAAAACAATTAAACTGACCCATAAAACCGGATCTCAAAATATATGAAATCCATTAAAAACATTCATCATATCCAGAACTCAATCGGCGATCAACATTTCAGCGGACACAAGGTTAACACCTTTGCGCCATGCGATTGTGATGGCGCGGGGCCTACATCGCATTAGCAGTGGGCTTGTGATCTTGTGATTGCGCGATTGAGGCCTTTGTGATTTGTGACTGTGATTGTGGTGGGACCACATCGCATCATCACAAACTTCAATCAGTCGGAACATACATATGTGCGGTACCTCATTCCTTTTGCGATTGTGATGATCGCATCGCATCGGAACATTTCTATATCAACAAGACATTTTTAATAAAACTTGTGATTTCTGCCACAATCATTTAACTTCGCCGATATGTTGGTAAGGCTTTAAAGTCTTATTCAACTTTGTAATCAAAGCTCTGCGCTGCTGGCGAGTCTTTGAGTCTGATCATTTACTCTGCTCTTTAAGAAAACGATGACCACCTTAGATAAATATCAAAGGGGCCGATTCTTATCTGCTCTACACTTCACTTGTGCGGGCTTTCCAATCCTTTTGCAATTGCTTCAAGAAAGCGACAACCGCCTTTGCTAAGGCTTCAATATGCCGCACTCTAGTCATTCTGCAATTACTGCAGATTGACATTAGTAATTAGAATTAATTTCCAACAAAAGCTTTTTAGAATTAATTTCCAACAAAAGCTTTTTAAACAAGGGCTGCTAATTACTTGTTTGAAATAAGCATTCATGTACTTTAAGCTGAAGGCATTAATTTTTTTTATTTTTCTTTATTTTTGGAATAAATTCGTTCCATTTTCTCCAATCGTGCGAAAATTTAGTGTTATATAATTTTACAAACTTAAAAAATACGATGGCATGAACATATATAATAATGTTAAAGCTATTGTGTACATTAATTGTGCCTGTCAAACGAATAGTGGTAGGCACAGCCTCCGTGATTTTAAAATGTCTTCTTTTATCCCTGAAGAAAAACTTTTTTCAGTAATGAACAATTTTTGTACTCGTACACACATCGAGAGGAAATTATTGGCTGTGCATACGTTATTCGAGCCGGCCAGCGGGATACCAATACCCACCGCCTTCAATATTTAAAAATGTTAATTGATATATACTGTTTTTAGCCCTATATGAATTTTTCTCGCCACATGTGATCGAAGTTATAGGCCGTGAAAATTAATTGCGCCGGCCATAAAAATACAGGTACCCACACTTATCATAATTGTTGGTAATTGAGCAAAGAAGATTATTCTAGAAAACAGTGTGAAATTGATGTGTAAATGTGTCACTTTGTTTTAAAACATAATGTAGTGTTATAAATATTTAATTAGTTGTTTATATGATTTTTTCATCTAAAATAATATATATATATATATATATATATATATATATATATATATATATTATTTTATATGAAAATGACATATAGATAAGTTTTTATTTTCAAAAATATTTTAATAATATCAAATTTCGTAAATATGTTTTAATGTTATATATGACTTATGTATAGAATATTTTAATATAAATTAATATTGATGTATATTTTAATCTAAATTTATAAAAATGAATCAATATACATATTATATAATTTCTACAATATTTAAAAATATAATTTAAACAATAAAAAATTACACAATATTCTTTTTTAACTAGAAAATAACTTTACATTTAAATAAATTTGATCCTCTTACATATGTGCTTAAGATAGATCTATGCTCATGTGTAAAATGGGTAAATGGTACTTATCATATATATATTTTCTATAACAATATCATATATATATCTTCTGTAACAATTTAACAATTTTAAATTGTGATTTATTATTTAGATATATATCTAAACATTAAAAGAAATTAAAGCTGGCTTTTATAAGTAATGTGTGTATCTATTTCATTAATAGAAAATTAAAGATTAAGATATAACAAAAGGTAAAGACTTTTGATTGCTTTAGATCCCGAAGGCGTCAGCATCAAGACTGACAGAGTTGGGAATAAAAACTTGGCTACGCAAGAAGCTTTTCTTAACCGAAATCAGGCTAATGAGATTTTGTGATTAATTTATACAATGTTTGTTGAAGAACAAAATCAAAATTGAATCTTAAATCAGTTATAATTTTTGAATTACTATGATATAATGAGTTTTGAAATAATGAGATTTGATTGCCAAGGATCTAAAACCCTGTAAGACATAAGAGTGTGCCTTAATACCATTATGCTTATTTGGTAACCTTGAATAGGGAGTGAGAAGGGCTTCACGGTGTATATGATACTAAGGACTTCATATGCCAGTGTAATTCCAACATTCTCATAAAAATTATCTTCTAAGTGTGAGCAAACGGGTTCACTCGATAAAATTATCAATCTAAACATTCATTCATATCCTCGGACTAAAAATGAGTTAAAATCCTGAAGTGTTTATGCCATACTAGCGACACCTCTGAACGGAAGGAGTTTGGGGCATCAAAAATAGTGGTCTCAATTATAATTTTCCACACTTTTTATTACGATTTACTGTCATTATTTGCATGGTATTTACATTATTTTCTCTTCTCATATTAAAATTATGATTGAATTCATGAAATTTGAATCCTTTTATCAGTGGAAATTAATATTAATATAATAATATATTTATGGGTAACAACAATGCAATGCTTATATTTTGATATAGTACAAGAATTTTGTTTTTTAAATATAGAAATTTTAATAAAAAAATGAAATCACATCTCACTAAAATAATTAGATTTCGATTTTTAATATTTAATTATTTTTATTATATATGTGTGTGAGACACAATTGCATTTTGTATTAACTAGTTGTTAAATAATTAAATCACATTTTATTATTTAAAAAATAAAATAAAAGATTTATATACTTAATTTTTTTTTTTCTGAAAAAGTTTATTTTTCTTTATTGTTATTGTGAAAAATAAAATTGGTTATGGAAAGTGGTTCCATAAAAAGTAAAAGGTTGATGGTAAATGTTTTCCAAGAATTGAAAGGTGGTTGAACAGTTTGAACAGTTACCTGGTCCTATGGCGATAAGAGATTCATTCCAGTGAAGAATAGGGGTTATGTTTAGAGACTGAGGAAGAGAGTGGAAGATTTTTTCTGAGCTGGTAGAGACAAGTGGAAATCACTCAGCATTGCTGAAGTTTTCTAGTAGTGACTAGACTTGGGGGTTTTCCCAAAATTCCCAAATGGTTTTTGGTTACATGGCTATAGGCTAATGGTAAAAAAGGAAAAAAATCACATTCTATGTCCTAGTGTTCAATGGCACTGTTATTTCTCTACAATATTGATGGTTGTAAAATCTCTTTCGGTAATAATCACATATAATGGAACGTTGTCGACGCGTTTCGAACCAACCAGTGTGGTTCATCATCAGGACTAGGTGAGAGATCAGATCAAATCAATAAGCTTAAATAGATGTAGAGATGTTTAAACTAGCCGTTTTTTAAAAAGTCAAACTAGCCGTTAAAAAAAAAAAAAACGGCTAGTTTAAACATCTCTACATCTATTTAAGCTTATTGATACCTCTGGTGATGATGGATTCACTAACAATTTGGTTGACATATATGTGATTATTACCGAAAGAGATTTTACAATTTTATATGGATCACAGAAGCATAGATTCTAAAAATATTGATGGTTGGTAAGGTGAGACCTTAAATGAAGTATAATGCTATGGTATGCAAGATATGTTAATATATTTTTTCTAAATTGCATGATTGTTATTATGGATGAATTTTGAGTGCATACCATCTATATTACATGCGATGAATTGTTGTAAATGTACATTGAGAAATTTTGGGACCCTTCATGAGGGTCAAATATAGATGCATGGTCTACATAAATGTTCTTTTGCCTTAAGAATAATATGCAAATGGAAAATTATGTAAATTACAATGGATTTTTAGACAATGAAAAATTTTAGACATTGAAATATTATTGGATTCAATGGCTATGGAAGCCACGAGGGGGCTAATGTGATTCTGTAATATTTTTTTATTGAGTTAATGAATACATTGGTTGGGGTATTCAGGAAATAACTTTAGAGTTTTAGAAGACTTCTTGCTAGCTTATGAAAAGCTATTGGTGGTTATGTTCAAGATGGACCTTCCCTAAAAGTCTACTAAAAATCCCTACGAGAAAATAATAAAGAGGAAAATATTAGCATAATGGAAGAGAAAGATTATGTTAATCACTTAGTTAGAGATAAATTCTATGTGCGTAAAATAAAGCACAACGGGTACGAAAGACGTTCTTTAAAGAAAAAGAAGAGTGTCTTTTTCAAAAAATATAGAATATAAAGGCCCAGATAAAAGGTTCGCAGACGTTAAAGTACGACGCTGCTAGAAATATGCTAGGAATAAAGCACCACAGAATCAATGAGGTTGTTGATTCTAGTGGAAAGTAGATCTAACTTCACTCAGGAACTATTGAAGATAGTTCACAGTTTGGTACAATATGCTGGGTTACTCAATAATTCCCATAAATTAAGTACAGTTAGATGAGATTATGTCTATGTTCTGTTATTGATTTCAAAATTATCTAAAGGTTTTGGATGTTATAGTAGATTGTAAGTTGCATGTCCCAAACTTGTTGCATGTGTTATGGTTTTGCATGCATGATATATTAATTTGTCTAAGAAATTTTTTTGATTAAATAGGTTGTGTTTGTAGGTATTATGAGCAAATTAACATGTCATAAATGACTTATCTATATATATGCATAAAGAAAATAAATTGAATTATATATGGGACTGAAATAATTCGTATTAGATAAAATAATGAGTTATTTAACATTGAATTCCTAACAGATTAGAGGAAAATGGCTGGAGATAAATGCCATGATTTTGAATTTATTGAAATTACTATGAGAGAGAAAGACAATAATTTGCAAGGAAAATAACTGGAGATAAATGCCACGATATTGAAATTGATTGAAATTGGCATGGGAGAGAAAGACAGTAATTTGAAAACAACACTAGTGGGAAAGAAAGACTACTATAACTCCTAAATAAAATACAACATGCACTTAATAGATTTTTTTTCACATTTTTTTATTAAAGGGGTAGGTGCTCTTTGAATTTTTGTGGAAGTATTATGTTGCATTTCCTAAATAATTGGTAATGAAAAGTAAAGGTTAATGTTCCAACAAGAGAATAACATCGAGGAAAATGTTCTCTTTAAGGGGGGGAGTATGTAATATACCTTGCATAAGCCACCGTAAAAACCCTCGTAAAATGAGGGTTGTTAAATAATTAAATATTATTAATTCTTATATTGATATTACATGAAGAATATTCTTGTAATTCTTAATTATAAGAATATTGGAAGAATTATTTCTTAATTATTTATTTAGAATAATTTATATTGTTCTATATACATAAATTATATTTCCAAGTTGGTATATTTTATGAGTTTTAGAAATAATGAGTAATAGTTTTGGAAAAATTATGGATAAGTGATATTTTTATCGTAAGGAAAAAAAAATCTACCTTGAAAATAGAAGCATGAGAGATTTATTGAGTACTTTTGTGATTTAGAAAATGTGAGATTCGTGGGTGCTTTATGGAATACTTTTATGATTTATAAAAGCTATTTCGTTTTATTAATTCTATTTTTGTTAAGCCTATGAGAAAAATAGAAGAGAGAATGAGAGAATACATGGAGAATGACACTAAGGAAGAAGAAGAAGAGATTCAAAGCATGTATCAAAAGATAAGTAACTATGTTCTTTCAAAATTCTTTTGTTTGCATATGAGGCATGATGTTTGAATTTATTTTCAAGGAAAAATTCATATGATAAAGAATCAAGATTATTTCTTTAGAAAACCTCTATATAATTTCTTGGATAGAGGAATAAGTGTGTTGTTCCTTAGATTCTAAGAAGATTTTATTTGTTTTGAATTCATTAAAAATTTTCATGGCTAAATAATTTTGTGAATTGTATGAGTTGTTGGAAACTAGGGTCCAAATATGCCTTTATATCTCTGAAACTAGGATAGAGATGTAAAAAGTGAATGATTTTTCTGTAAAAGAGGATGTTATGACCAAAATCCTCTTTCAGAGTTTAAAAATTTGTTTCCCATGTCTCGGAAACTATGTCCAAATTTGATGAAAAAAGAGGGACTTATTTAATATTTAAATTTGGAAATTGAGCTATAAAGATTCATTCGAATATTCCAAACTATAATATCTATGTAAAAATTGAGAGAGATTATTTTTAATGAACCCGTTAAAAGAAATAACATTTTTGGGATTTCTAAAAATCATTTAGAGTTCGTTGGAAAGCCTGTCCAAAGTTAATGACAAAAACATGAAATTATTTAATATTTAAATATTGAAAAATGAGCCGAAATTATTTATTCCAACCTTCAAAACCATGTCAGTTGTGTAAAAAATGACAGAGATTATGTTCAATAAGGCTGTTCTAAACAAAAACCTCTTTTGGTTTTACAAAATTCGTTTCCATATTGGCGTAAGCCGAATCCAAAGTGGATGGCTACAACCTGAAAAACAGAGTAAAACAAAGTGCTTCTATTTGATTTTTTTCAATCATATAAAAATAATTGTTTATGTACATATAGACATAATAATTATGCTTATAATTATTTAAAATGAATTAAATTATTTAATTAAAAAGATTACTAAGTATGTTTTCATGATGCATAGGCATTAAAAGTTTAAAGAGAAATATTGGATTCTTAAAAGAGTATGTGTTTAGGTGCATATGAGTGATTATATAGTATATTTGATCTACAAGAATTGATTAAGTGATTTTACATGCATGAGAATCTTGAGTCATGAAAAAACATATAAATAATTTTTTTGAGAAATAGTTCACATAAAACCTTTGCATAAAAGGCAGTTGATTGTGTTATTTGAGAAGGATTTGTTATTCATTTTATTTCTTAAGGAAATATTACAAATCTCTCTGATATGTGAAATGATAAGAAAATATTTTGTATTTTATGAATAATAACTATTGAGTTAGCTATATTTTTGAAATAGAATAAATAGAAGGTTAAATTCCTTGGAATATATATATATATATATATATATATATATATATATGCAAGGAAACATTTATTGTGTTATAACTCTTCAAAAAAAATAGAAGAGAAAAATATACTCTTGTATGCATTTTGTATTATATTCCTCGAGAGGAAAACTAGTAATGGCATGCTTTATTATGTAATATTATTTAGAGAAACATATACGCTTGCATGCATGGAAAAAATATAGTTTTTTGTTTAATATTTATAGAGAAAAGGAAGATGCAATCACATAATATTGATTCTGTTAGCTTTCTTTTGAGAAAAATAATATGCATTTTGCAAACCTAAAGGGATCAGCCATGATATTAGCTTTAGTTGGGAGAATATTATGCATAGTTATTAGGTTAGACCTTTTGGGTGAGAGGGAAAAGCCCATTTTCATGCATGAAAGAATAAATGGTATGTGTTTGATCTCTTGGAAAAAAATGTGTTCATTTATTTAGTTTCCGTTGGAAAGAAATATATGTTTTACATGCAAAAAGATTAAGCTATGTTTTTGCATGTACAAAATTATAACTAGTATGTTAAATTTGTTTGAAATAGAGTTGGCATTATTATACATACCAACCATTGTGAATAGCTCTTGTGTATAAAATATGTTTTTGGAAAATAACGTGCATTCACATGCATAAGTATAGAATCTATTGTGTTAATCCCTTTGGAAAATAAAACATAATATTAGGCACAAAGGAAATTACTTGTTGGGATAGTTATCTTGAAACCTTGTTATGCACTTGCATACACAATATTATTGTATAGTATGTTAACTTTCCTTTGGAAATAATATGAAAGTGTATGAAAAATTTTGTTAGCGTTTGTTGGAAAGATGAGACATGATAGTAATTTATTTGTTACTAATGCATGTGAATGATGTTAAAGAATGCATTTCATGTAAATTTATTTATGTTTTATACATGCATACAAATAATTGTGAAAGTGTCACATACAAATAATTGTGAAAGCGTCACAAATAAAGATCTATTATTGGTTTATTAATATTTTATCTAATCATGATATCAAGTGTGCTGATGACAGCAATGGCAGTAAAGGCGAGTGACTTGAGAAAATGATTGTTCAAGTTTAACATTGTTGAAGATAAAGAATTGTTAGTCCATGTAGGTTTAGGAGTTTCGACTCTACGATTATCCATTGAATGAAACAATATGAACACAGAGATAGATTGAGGATCCATGGGTAAATGGTATCATGATGGTTGCAATAACTTATAACTAGTTACGTTTCATTTAATATTAATTTTTTATGTATTTTTAATATAAATGGTCAGGTGATGGACTCTCTTATAACCATTGAGTGAGGGGTGAAAACCCTCAGGAGTATTTAATAATAAAATTAAATGTTTGTTGGTTTTTATCTTACAGGGTTTTCAGGTATATCAGTGTGTAATGATGTGATTGTTTATTGTGTCATTTTCATTATTTTAATTTTTTTCATAATGTGATGTTTATTTTATCAATTATATGATTTACTAATTGAGTTAAAAAGATCATGGGATCAATGCATAGTTATAGCAAGAAATTTAAGTTAATATGCTACAACAAGGAGAGTTAATGGTTGTGTAGCTCACTATGCTTTTACTAAATATTTCTCTAGGCGGTGATGATTGTTATTCTAATTGTTAATGAGGGAATATAGAAATTAATTTAGAAACTTACACATTGGTAAATGTTGAAAAAATTTCCTAAGTCTATACATTTTTATGCGAGGTTAATGTGGCATGTTACAAATGGTATAAGAGAAAAAGGTTGCAATACTGATGCCTTTCAGGAATCCTTATGCCAAAAAGAAGTAGAGGTATGATGCCAGTGGGCATCATCTCAGGTATGATTTTAATTGTACTTGTAGTAAACTGCAATTAACATGATATGCATGATGCATGATTAATGACTTCATTAAAGAGTAGAAAGTGATATTTTTTTTTTACATGTTGTGCTCACGAATCTTGAATATGGATGCGGATAAAAGACAATGAAACATCTATTGTACTTATGAACAATCCTGAGCACTCACTTGTTATAATGCCAATTAATTTCCAATCATTTTCATGCATAATATTAGTACAATGATTATAGTGCATAAGAAAAAGACAAAGAAAAAGAAACAACATGACTAGGGTTACGATGCAATACTTATAAAGAATAAATGCTTATATGTTTGGTGTGTTAACTAAATAATTTAGAAGTTAGATTTGACGCTGAAGATGACAATGAAAAACTCGTAGTAACATAATTGTGGGTTTTCTTTTTTTTACTTAAAAAACAACAAAAAAATATTTATGAAAACTTATTTCATGTTTGCTAACTAATTCCTCAATGAAAATAGATTGTATTATTTGTTACAATACCTCATTATTTATAGATTGTACGATTGGAAACTCTTTGAAAAAAATCAAGAGTGGTTGTAGATGGTATAATATATTAAAAAAAAAAAAATTAAATTTTCACCTAATAGTTGTAAATTTTATCATTAATTTTAATTTCCCCCATTTTAGGAGCGGATAGATGAAAAAGAGAAACCAAGATCCAAGGGCAGAGGGAAAGCAAAAAAAAATCAAATATTGGAAAAATCATTTCACTTACAGTAAACTAAAACGATATTTTCTCAGATTTTCTAAGTAATAGATCGGAGTTTACTTCATTAGCCAAGGGTACTATTGGGCATTTGTTTGTGACCATTATAGTTACAGCCCTTTTTTGAGAAAATTTTTTCATTTTTTTGGGTTCTTCAACTTTCTGCAAACTATAACAATTTTTCCGTGTAGAATTTCATTTTGCGGTAAAAATAAAAGTTGTGAGAAATTTTGTTAGCTTTCTATTACTTATTTTTTGAAATTTTTTTATGCGGATTTGATATGTCAACTTACCGTTTCTTTGAGTGTGTGTTTCTTAACAATCAAAGAATTCATAAGTAGTCATGTTATGTGGCAACGTTGTATTCATTGAAAATTCTTGTTTTTGAAAAAACAAAATGTGTTATAACAATCTAGACAGAGTCTACTTTGGTTTCATCATATTTACAAAGCCAATGGATGCATATCATAATTACTAGAATTTTTTGAACTGGTCTAATACGAAAAACTGCGTATTTTTTATATGTTTCGTGTGGCAACAAATTTCTTAACATACAAGTTATAAACTAAAAATCTAAAAGCTACCCATTACAGTCAACGGACCAATTTAATGCTCCATAATTTTTTAAATTTTTTTTACAATGTATTTTGGGAGATACAAAATTTTGATTTCACTGAATCACGATGACCCTCAAAAATTGTTTGCACTCATTTTATTAGAAAAATAATTAAAATTAATAAACGTTTACGAAATTTCATAAAATTTATATTTCCTGAAAGTAGATTCAATTCTGAAAATGCTTGTCTTGGTTCCGCCAGTTAATTAACAAGTTTTCATGGAGTTTAATCAGTCCAAAGTTGCAGAACCGTTTTCAGAGCTTGGCTCTGCGTAATCAGTGACGCGATAGTTCGGCCGAACTATTAGCGACAGTTCGGCCGAACTATGTTTTCCGTTTATGGGCCGCTAAAACTAACGCCTTAATAGTTCGGCCGAACTTATTATCAAAAGTTCGGCCGAACTATTGTGTAATTTTCCGTCGGCCGGAATTTTTTGTGGAGCCCCCTACAAAACACACATTTCGCGGTCAATATAAATTGCCGCGAAATGATTCACAATTTTCGCACATTTCGCACTTCATTTCATCTTACAACTTGCTTTGAATTCAAAAATTTTTCTTCAAAGTTTGGGGTCAAAAAAATTTTTTGGAAGACATTTTCTGGAGGCGGCGTGATTTTTCTTGGAGGTTCAAAGTTTGAATTTAAAAAACTTTTTTGGAAGACATTTTTGGAGGCGACGTGATTTTTTTTTGAGGTATGTACGTGTTTTGTGTTGAAATAAATCTTTTGAGCTTTTTTGTTCAAAAATTTTTCTTTACATTTTAAGATTTAAAGAATTTTTTTGGAAGACATTTCTTGGAGGCGGTGTGATTTTTCTTAGAGATATGTACGTGTTTTGGATTGGATTACGTATTTTTTAGAAAAGATTTTTTTAAATTAAATCTTTTGTGATATTGTTTGTAATTGAGTTATTGTCTAATTTTTTAAAGGAAGTTTTTTAAACCTCATACCCTATTATCATGGGAAATCGAAGAACTTGTGTGAGAAAATATGATCGAAAAAGAAAGCCCGAGGAACGTAGAGAAGAGACGAGACAATATCGCAAAAGAAAGTTAGAGGCTCTCTCAAATATTGAAGAGGAAAATCAACCTCAAGCAGAAATTGAAGCAGGTATGTAAATGTAAATATTACATGCTCTATTGATATATATTTAAAAATTTCCTAATGTAAAATGTAACGCTTAATTTTTATTTGATAAACTAGTTTGAAAAATATTTTGTTTGATGTACACAGACAGAGATATTCCTCAAAATATTGAAGAAGAAAATCAACCTCAAGCGGAAATTGAAGCAGGTATGTAAATGTAAATATTATGATCTATTGATATATTTTTAAAGTTTTCCCAATGTACAATGTGAAGCTTAATTTTTATTTGATGAACTAGTTTGAAAAATATTTTGTTTAATGTAAACAGACAGAGACACTCCTCAAAATATTGAAGAAGAAAATCAACCTCAAGAAGAAATTGAATCGGGTATGTAAATGTAGATATTATGATCTATTGATATATTTAAAATTTTCCTAATATTTATTGACATATTTATTAATTTAGTTATTTATTGAATATGTACTATTTTTTCGAATATGTACGGATGAAATCACTATCGATAATGAGATGTTAGAAAATGTCGACACTCGCACATATGGAGATAAAAAACCTGACTATTTTATACGATATCGTGTCGAGAAAATTTTGGAAATGTTTTTCAAAACTGAGGTGATAGTTCAAGCTCAAATGTTGAAATGTCTCTTATCATCAAGGAAATTAAAAGAAGCGACGACACTATTGGGTATTCGAAAATCAACCAAAGATAAAAAAAATGAAAGAAGAGGTTATAAAAAATATGAGTAGTGCTATAGAGTCAATTAGGAGATCTAGAGATAAAAATGTTTCAAATATACGTAGAGGAATACAAATGGCAATGGTTTCACCAGGTACTCAAGAGAATCGTTTGAATCTAGCATCTATGGCACGAGCACTGGGAACCTCGCGAAAAACTCTACACAAACATCGAAAATTTCGACTGCAAATAGACGTAAATGATGAACTCGCTTGTTGGAGAGCTATTTGTAGGCAACCATACAAAGATAGACTTGGAGAAGATGTTAAAAAAATAATATATGAATATTGGAAAAACAATTCGCGTGTTTCACCCACTGCAAGACATGTGATGCGAAGAAGAATAGCGCGAAATCAATACGAAGAACATGAAAAACATCTCTTGGAAACCACTCAAATAGAGTTATTCAACAAGTTCAAAGAAGAGAATCGTCAAATTCAAGTTTCACTTAGTGCTTTTGTTCAACAAAAACCATGGTATGTAAAACCTATCACCATACGCGACACTTGTTGTTGCCGTTATCATGTGGAATTTGAGTTATATTATGACACATTCCTTGATTTCGGTAGAACATTATGGAATGATTCACCTCCTCCTTCCACTATCCGTGAATTCATATATCAAATTCTATGTGAAAGAGAAAGCGATGAACTATTTTACAAAAAGAAATGTGTTGGTGGTAAAAAATGCGATGATTGTGGAAATTTGACTAAATTTCAAAACAAATATCGTATTGATATAAATGATCAATCATTTTCCAACATGAAAGTGAAATGGAAGAGATATGAATATACCAGTACATCGATTCAAGGTGCAGATAGTGTTAAAAGAATCGAATTACGAGAAGACGAAAATTTTCTAATAGACTTTTTGAGAAAGTTTGAAGCAGAAATTTACAAATACACCATGCATTCCCATAAAGCTCGATGGCAAGACTTGCAATTCAAAAAATCTCGTGAAGTTTTTCCACCAGGAACCATTTTGTCAGTGATTGATTTTGCAGAAAACTACACATTTGCTCCACAAAAAGAAATTCAGAGTGAATACTATCACTCTGACCAAGTCTCCATGCTCGTTCATATTATATATAGACATGCTGAACAAAATGTCGATCATATAGAAAGCACGAGTGAAAATCGACATATCATTAAAGAATATCATTTTTATATCAGTGACGATCGTACGCATGATACATGTTTTGTACAACATTGTTTTGGAAAAATTTATGATTCATTGAAAAATCGTGGAATAACATTCAATGAACATTGGATATGGTCAGACGGATGCGCAGGTCAATTCAATTCTGCACGATCATTTTTTTGGTTGTGTCGTCTTCATAAGAAAACCTCCATTAAACATTGTTGGAATTTCTTTGAGACTGGCCATGGAAAAGGAGAACATGACGGTGCGGGAGCATGCATAAAACGAGTACTTCGAAGATATCAAATGAACCACTTTGCACGCCGACTTGCAAACGCTGAAGAAGTTGTTCAATGGTGCAAAAATGCTCTAAGCCATGAGATTAACCCATCACGAGAAGTGCAAAGGTACATTCAATTTAATTTATATTGGTAATCTAATTTTAAACATTGTACATTTATCATGCAATGATTATTTTTAATTGTATTTTGATATCATATTTGCAAATTCTTTCTAATTTTCCATATAAAGGTTTTTCTGGCATATTGGAATCGGAGACGTAAATAGATCAATTGGAAATGAAGTTGGAACAATAAAAGGGACTCGAAAATTGCATTCAATTCAAACAAAATTGTCCACAAATGTGTTTGCATTTGATAAAAGAAAATATTCTTGTTTTTGTGATGTTTGCATAGACAACACAAAATCCAATGACATCTGTGAAAACAAAATGTATGTGAACGATTGGAAACATACAGAGCTAAATACAAAGGAAAAAATGTCTGTTGCAATGATTGAAGAAATGGAATCAGAGGAAACTACAATATCATCCGATGGTGATCGAGTTTCTGATCTTGTTAGAGAAGGTAACAATTGAATTACTTTTTAATGATTTAAAGATTTACAAATTTAAATTTAAATATGCATAATTAAATGTTAAATTTATTTTATTGTGCAGGAGATGTTTTTGCTGTAATTGCACCTATTGATAACGATGAAAATGTGAAGTATTATTTGATGCGTTGCACTGAACAAAAAATGAAATTATTACAAGACTATAATGATCACGGATTTCAGTATGACAAAGGGTATATTATACTGAAAGGTTATTTTTTCAAACAAACTCGTGAAAGTGGAGACTTTGTTTACTTCGAAGACTATGAACCTGATTCCATAAGTTGTCAATATAGTCACTTGGTGTGTGCAGCACGCATAAAGTTGATAGAAGTTCAATCAAAGAAAAAAATCAAAAATTAAGAAATGGAAAATGTCAAAATCCGATCATGAACGGATTATTGAGGATGGAATTCCATTAGAATTTTTTTGAGTGAAGTGTCGGGACAACAATTTATTATCTTTTAAACCTTTCAATACTCAACTAAAAATTGAACTGCTTATGTTATTTGTGGTTTGCAAATGTTACAAATTGTTTGGGTACAAGCACGTGCTCTAGTTTCCACTGAAAATAGTTTTTCCATACATGTGCATTGATTAAAAATGTTAAATATGTATTGGATATATATATTCTAGAATGAAATTAATTGTTCTTGTATATTAATTGTTTTTGTATATGTTCTCCGACCATATGGTACAAAATATTTCACTTTATTTTGTAAAGTCAGATTCGGTCCCCATATGGCCTAGCCTCCAAGGGACGAGATAACAAGTGGTTGTCCCCACTTGCCCGAATCTCGGCTTTTAAGTACAATTTTACTGTTTATGTCGAGCATCTTACATGATGTCCTAGCCAAAGAGAGATTCTCTTTGTTTCAAGTTTCTAGTAAAAGTTGTCACTGAATGCCCCGCTCGAACTCTTGTAGTAAACACCATACCTCATCTCTCTTGCTCTCCAATATTATTAGTTTTAATTATTATAACACAAAAATCGTTCTAGACATTATCAATAATTTTTTGCGCTTAAAGTAAAATCAATGAACATTATTAATCCAATGTCTTTACAAGTAATGTACCATCATACATGCAATTATATCAAATTAGAAATCAACATATACAATGAAATCAATGGGGATTTTCTTGTTGCAAGTAGTTCATAATTTCAATTTACCATATGTGAAAATGTAGGTTGAAACAATCCAAAACTTTAAGTTGTAAATTGAAACCATCCAAAACTTTAAGTCTTAAAACCCTTTCGATTATATATTGTGCATCATTAAAACATTTAACATTTAAAGTTTCATTAAATATCACATGCAACATGTAGATTGAAACCATCCAAAACTGGAGTTTTAAAAACTTCACATGCCACATGCCAATTATAATTCAACAATCCAACAAAAACATTTAACAAATTAAATATCACACGCCACACTAAGACGACCACACTAAGAGGATTGGTGCACTTCGTTTGGAATGAGTCAATATATGTCGTATTAGAGCGATTAGACAGAATTCGAAAAGGAAAGAGCTTGAACCAATTCAAGCAGACCCAGGATCGAATTGTTCTATGGAGCTTCATGAGAAGAGATATGTGAAAAGCATTGTTAAGCCATGCCAATTATAATTCAACAATGCAACAAAAACATTTAACAAATTAAATATCACACGCCAAAGTCGTTTCAAGTTTTTGGTAAAAGTTGTCGCCGAATGACCTACTAGAATATTATAAATACTCGCTTTGTAAGATCATTTGGCATTCGAAAAAATTCGAAAGTCTTAGACTGTCAATCAATTTAAAGTATCATTCACCATAGGGAGTGTAAAATATTCAATGTAGGTTGGTGACGATGCTCACTCCTAGCTTGAAGCTGCGCCAATGACCAATTCTTTAATGAATTCCAATGCACTAGACCAACGTTGGTTCAACCTACTTGGTTTTTCACGCAAGAAATTCCAAGGATGGAATTTCTAGACAAACTGCTGAAATTGAAAAGCTTGACATGGAGATACGACAAGGTGAACAAAGACTTCGGGAACTCTTTATGGAAAGGGCTCACTTGAAGGAAATAAGCACCACGTTGCAGGGTAAAGTCAAGAACATGGAAGATAAGATCAAGAGGGACTTTCTTGATCCGAAACCTATTGGTTTGAAGAAATAAAATGCATGTGTTGGCACCACTTGGAAAAGAAGATCAATCACACTGAAAGAGGATTGGTGCACTGTTTGGGAAGGAGTCAATATATGTCGTATTGGAGCAATTACGACGACTGAAAAGAAAGAGCTTTTCGAACCAATTCAAGCAAGCCCAGGATCAAATTGTTATATATGGAGCTTCATGAGAAGAGATATGTGAAAAGCACCCGCTAAGCCAAGGGCTAGTCTCAAAAACATATTGGAAGAGGAAATGTTGAAGAAGATCGACAAAAGTAAGGCACAAGACAAAGAGGAATGATGATGAAAGTTCCTTGGACTTGAGATTCATGCTCATACAACCGTGACATGGGAAAAAGTTCTCCGCTTTGATAGACGTGGGGCTACTCCATAGCTTCCTAAGTCGAAAGGCGCCTTCATCTCTTAGAAAAGAGGAAGGCTAGCATCGAGAGAAGAGTTGAGTGCTTTCACAGCCAACTCAAGGATAAAAGTAGCACGACCGGTGTCATGAAAAGCACACATGTGAGAGTAGGGTCATGGTTTGGAAAGATAGACTTAAGAGTCATTGACATGGATGATCATTCTATGATGGACCATACCAATGATGGACCGAGACATGAACTCTTAATTCTTGTGATCAATCTTAAACTATTTTATGAAAGATAGATAAACCATTTAAATATTTAGCTCAAACTCTTGTAGTAAACACCATACCTCAAGTCTCTCTTGCTCTCCAATATTATTAGGTTTAGTTATTATAACACAAAAATCATTCTACATTGTCAATAATTTTCTTGCGCTTACACTGAAATCTAATGAACACTATTAATCCAATGACTTTACAAGTAATGTACCATCATACATGCAATTATATCAAATCGTAAATCAACATATACTACATAATGAAATCAATGCGATTGTTTTGTTACAAGTAACATTTCTAATTTACCACGTGCAAATGTAGGTATCACATTCTATCATTCATGTAGTTTTAAAAAACTTCGCATACCATTAGAATTATAATTTGAAACTATACAACTAAAACATTTAACAATAAATATCACATGCCATGCCAATTATAATTCAACTATCAAACAAAAATATTTAACATTAAATATCAAATGTCAAATGTAATTCAATGACAAATATTACTTCACCATTCACATGCCAAAAGTAACTAAAACCATCCAAAGAAAACTGAAATCAATGAACAAGTTATTAATCCAATGACTTTACAAGTAATGTACCATCATATGTATGCAATTATATCAAATCGTAAATCAACATATATAATGTAATGAAATCCAATGACTTTACAAGTAATGTACCATCATATGTATGCAATTATATCAAATCAGAAATCAACATATATAATGTAATGAAATCAATGGGGATTGTCTTGTTACAAACTTTAACATTTCAATTTACCACATGTGCAAATGTAGGTTCACATTCCATCATTCATGTAGTTTTAAAAACTTCAAATGCCATGCCAATTATAATTCAACTATCTAACAAAAACATTTACACATTAAATATCGATGCCATGCCAATTATAATTCAACTATCTAACAAAAACATTTAAAACATAAAATATCACATGCCATGCCAATTATAATTCAACTATCCAACAAAAAACTTTTAACATATATATGTCCAAAAATATGTCCAAAAAACATATTGTAATAAAATATGTCCAAAAATTGTAAATCTCACTCAAGTATCAAACTCGTATCAAGTTTAACAAATTTTAAAACCATCTAAATTTTGAAATAAAATCAAATTCACCGTATGTCTTCATCCATCAAATGGAAGATCTAGCCTCCGGGTCCCGATTGGCTCGCTACCTTGTAAAAGGGAAAACCTACATACACAATGTACATGTACTTGAACATTAAAATTTGAAGTTTTAAAAATTAACGAGAATATATATATATCTAGAAACTTCATGTAAAAAACAAAATATAACAAAAAAATCGCGCAATACCTGCAAGGTTGCCTCTCCATTTGATGAAGAGTATCCGCTATAGAAACATCTCGTAGTGGTAACCTGTACAATATACATGTACAGTTAAATATAAATTTATATATATATATATATATATATATATATATATATATATATACATAAATAATTTATATAAATTAAAAACTTTCAAATGAAAATGCATGTGTGTACATATATATAAACTTATTTGAACAATAATATTAAAAAAAAGAACTAAAGACAACTTCTTCAAATGTCATGGGATGTCCCTATCTCCGTCGCTAAAGTCCCTGACTAAAAAAAATCTTCTATACAAACCTAAATTCAAAAAATTTTAAATAACTCAAAATATAGATCTCTCTTATATCTCAATTTTTTATGGAACTTTTTGAGGTAACATAAATTTTGAACTTGGTGAAAAATTGTCCATACTTGGTCATCTCCCCAATGAAGTAGAAGGTATATCTCCTAAAGAATAAGAAGGTACCGTGATCCCAAAAACATCGTACGTAATCGGCATCTCAAGTAAAACATTTTATCGAATTATATATATACATACATGTACATGTGTGGCAACAATTATTTATTTTAGAGTCACTTAAAAAACACTAACATACATGTGCCAACATATCATGATGCGCACCCATCTCAGCATTGCTGAGCCGAGGTCCCGAACGTAATATTAACATTTTCATCACGCATCATGCCCTGAGAACTCATAAATGGTGTTTTAACATATAATCATACATTTTTGTTAGATTAATGTACACATACAAATAAATGTATACATGTGTACATACACATGTATTTATTACAAATTGTACACATGTATATGTAAATATAATTTCAAATCCTAAGGTCACTCAACACATACCGTCTTGCCCTCTTCCTCACGTAAAAATTAGGTCTCTCATAGCCATCGCGCACAATTTATTACAGGTATGTTCGGAGATCTTCAACATTCATGTTGTAAATCTCCTCATCCGTATGATAAACAAAATTGGCACGTGCATATTGACGTGTTTCTTTGTCGATTTAAGCCAAGATCGACTCCACTCAATCCGCTATGAACATTTTCAATCATAACATCTCTTGCTTCACGACTTATTTGAGAAGTCGCATCCATCCCTCTCGATCGCAAGGTTTCGACCCTCGAGACGTCGACTCACCAATGGCGGCTCAGTACGAGGCAACTCCACATCTCGCTTTGCGCCCTTACGTTGACATAATCGACCTCTCCCCGGCCAAAAAAATTTTGAAGGAAGATCATTGTAGTCGGGGTTTCATACCCTTAAAAAAAATTCTCGCATAAAACATTTGTGCAAAATAAAGAGGAACCTCATCGTCTCCATGGAAGCCTTCCAAAGGCCGCAAGATGTCGACTATACAAATATTTTGCTATGTCCGGGTGCTTGAAATATCGCACCTTCAACATCTTTCTTTTGGCCCTTTCCTTAAAATTAAACATTGACTTAGCGTCTTGTTTTGAAACTTGTTTTTTTTATGTCCTCACATTTATCGTAGACCTATCACCGCTTCTTCTTCTCGTCTCATCACTTCTACAAACGAATCGCTGGTTGGCCCCAAATCTTTGATACACTTTTTACCATTTCACCCAATGAATGTGCAACTATCTCGTAGGCTTTGTCTACTCTCGCGAGTATAGTCAAACCCGGAGATCCGTTCGCAATTTTGACGAGGCTTTCACACCTTTGTAAGGTGCATTCCGCCATGTTCCTTTTCTCATGGTATATCAGTAATCTCACGGGATAAGTTGTGCTAGGTTGACAAACCTTCTTCTTCAATGTAGCACGCTGCTGCTAAGGTTTTTTGACCACCTGCTCGAACATTTTGAGCCTCGCATCAATATATATATAATTTTTCATATATTAGAAAAAACATGTAAAAAAAGTTGCAAAAATTTAATGAGAAAAAATATTGAAATTGATGGCAACCTTGATGTTGTTGGTTAACATCATCTCCAATATGACCCCCCGCCGAGAACCAAAATTTCCCCTAATGATGCCGCTAGAACTGCATCGACACAGCGACTCCCGCCGAGAACCACAGTTCTCGTGAATGATGCCGCTGAGAACTGGACTCACAAAGGACCCCCGCCGAGAACTGCAAGCAGCTTATTGACCGGGCCCTTCTGGGGGAATAAATATCACCCCCTTCCCGCACCATGTTACTCACCCGGCTTGAACCTTGGGCTACACCCATTGATGGAGGAGAAAGCCTCTCCTCTTGCCTCCTAAAATTAAAATATGAAACTTGTTAACAACTAATTTCACTCACAAAGTTAGTAAAAATCAATTCCATATGTACACACATGTATGTAGATTTAAGATTATATTTAAATACTCCCCCGAACATCCTCCCGATCCCCGAGACTCATATGGGATTCTGCTGATCTTCTGCTTCTTCATCCTCCATGATGTATATCTATTGGTAAACATTCACAAAATAGATTTCAAAAAAATCAATACCTCGTAGTAAAAATCCAATTTGGGGATGTTAAATCCAATATGTTCTATATTTCTTACATTTCAGCTCCTCCTATTTTTCTTTCCAACCAAGGTTTATAAAATAACATGAGAAGCAAACATGAGACTTAGAACAATCATTTTCATTATCTATATGGAAGGCTACGTGTACTATATCCCCTTGAGCTTAAGGGTATGTAGTTTTGTCAATTTTTATCATATATTTTTTTGGTAAGTGTAAATGTTTTTTTTTATCTATAGTACACTGCCATGAGTTCCCCACTTTTACCTTATGTAAAGCATGATCTTTGATGGATTACTACATACCCCCACTTTTACCTTATAATCATTGGTGCCTAATGTGGGGTGTGACAATTTAAATCAAGTTCGTATCAAAGTACAATTTAGCTCATTTTAGTCAAGGTTAGTTAGAAGAATTAGCTATTGGTTTCCCCTCCTTCCTCCCTTCTAAAATAATTATGTTTTGCGGTTCAAAAAAGCCAAAATATGGAGACAATTATCACCAAATCCAACGTACGATTATGCATGATGGAGACTATCTACGCTTTCCCCTTTGTTAGAGAAAGTACATGAGCTCTATTATTTGAGCTAAGAGTCAGCTTGTTTGAAGAGGCATGTTTTTAGTCAACTTGTTTGGTTGATGGTTTTGTATACCAATATGTAAGAGTACATGGACATATTCACATGATGTGAATTTTTTTTTCTTTTGAAGGAGAAAATGATGTGTTTTTCAGTTTGATGGTTTTGTTTGTGACAAGATGTCACAAGATTTTGGTGCAAGTGGTGGTGCTACTATTTGAGGCATGATGTATGGTGACCAACACATCTTGAAATCGTCGTAGATTTAGACAATGTTGTGTATAATGTTTGTGTTTCACATAAATAGGACAAGAGGTCGTTGGTTCTTAAACCCCTTATTACGTGATGAGGTGGCAACATCAGCATGATGGAGTGGGGAGAAATGGGGGTGCTTAAGGGGTATAGATGGGGATACCCTTCAACTCATGAAGCATGGGGCATGAATTGGGTGGGATGACCTAATGTGTCTCAAAGGGCACACGCGGGAATTAACCTTGGGTATTTTTTAGCTAGAAAGGCTCTTTCTATTAAAATAAAAATTATAAATAACTATGGAAACTTGCATTAACAAATTATCCCACAAAAATTATTGTAGAAAATTTTCAAAAATTGAAATGCAACCTTAAATTCCTTGCATTCTTTCATCAACTTTGTTAATAATCTGAATAGTCTACTAGTTGACTATATTACCAACCGCAATGAATATTGTCTTTTCCTAATGTTCATTGTGAAAATGGATCCTCACATTAATGTGATAGATCTTTTTCATCTCTCAAGTTACTAGGTCAAAGCATCCTCAATGGGTAAAATTAATTGTGAGATAAATTACAAGCATTAAATGTCAATCCAGGTTCTTATACTCAAGCTACACTTGCACAATATATGCTAAAGCCAAAATATGGAGACAATTATCACCAAATTCAACGCACGATGTAGGTATGACATGAGAATATCTACGCTTTCCCTTGTTAAATATTAACAAGGGAAAGCGCTAGAGATTCTCCATCATGCATAATCGTACGTTTATGATTATAGAGTGAAAAAACTAAAAGAATCAACTTGTAGGGTCATTTAAATATGGTGGAGAATTTCGGGTCTTTGCAACTCAAAGTATGGTGCATGTTGCATGAAGCAAGATGTTGAAAGTAGAGTTATAGTTAGATACTACATAAATGCAACAAATATGGAAATTTGTACATGAGCTCTATTATTTCCTTTAATATGTGATCCATGCCTTTCTTAATTCATATTTTTATCTCTTCTATTAATTATGTTATTCTTTCTATGTATTGTTCTAGTACAAGGGGGTGAAATAATTTCGTATCATTTTCTAAGTGGTGAGGTGCTTTGAATCTCCAATAGTTGTGTTGGTGTGGTGGGAACCATGCTAGGAGTTGGGCATTCCATTGATATGGTCAAGGTACTTAGTGTATGAGGAGCATCCAAAATTAGGCGATTGGGATCTTGATGAGGGGGATATGTCACCATGCATGCAAAGGATGATGGTATTTCCGATGAGTACAGACACATATAGATAAGATGAGTGTCTTTAACATAGAGCACTCAAGGGCATGCCAAATACTAATTAATAGAGTTCGTGACATAATAAATGGTGGAAGAGGAATCATCAACATATGAGGTTGGTGTAAGTGGTGGTGCTACTATTGAGGCATGATGTATGGTGACCAACACATCCCGATATCGCTCGGAGATTGAGACAATGTCAAGTGTATAATGTTTGTGTTTCACATAAATAGACAAGAGGTCGTTGGTTCTAAACCCTTATTACGTGATGAGGTGGCAACATCACATGATGGAGTGGGGAGAAATGGGGGTGCTTAAGGGGTATGAAGGATACCCTTCAACTCATGAAGCATGGGGCATGAATTGGTGGGATGACCTAATGTGTCTCAAAGGGCACACGCGGGACTAACCTTGTGTATTTTTGGTTGAAGGCTCTTCTATTAAAATAAAAAATTATAAATAACTATGGAAACTTGCATTAACAAATTATCCCTACAAAAATTATTGTAGAAAATTTTCAAAATTGAAATGCAACCTTAAATTCCTCGTATTCTTTCATCAACTTTGTTAATAATTGAATAGTCTAATAGTTGACTATATTACTCAAACTGCAATGAATATTGTCTTTTCCTAATGTTCATTGTGAAAAATGGATCCTCACATTAATGTGATAGGATCTTTTCATCTCTCAAGTTACTAGGTCAAAGCATCCTAATGGGTAAATTAATTGTGAGATAAATTACAAGCATTAAATGTCAATCCAGTGTTCTTATACTTCAAGTGCTACACTCTGCACAATATATGTTAAAGCCAAAATATGGAGACAATTATCACCAAATTTAACGCATTTGATTATGCATGACTGGTACATCTAGGCGCTTTCCCTTGTTAAATATATTAATAGGGAAAAGCGCTAGAGATTCTCCATCATGCATAATCGTACGTTTATGATTATAGAGTGAAAAAACTAAAAGAATCAACTTCGTAGGGTCATTTAAATGGGGGTGGAGAATTCTCGGTCTTTGCAAATTCAAAGTATGGTGCATGTTGCATGAAGCAAGATGTTGAAAGTAGTAGTTATGTTAGACACACATAAATGCAACAAATATGGAAATTTGTACATGAGCTCTATTATTTCCTTTAATATGTGATCCATGCCTTTCTCTAATTCATATTTTTATCTCTTCTATTAATTATGTTATTCTTTCTATGTATTGTTCTAGTACAAGGGGGTGAAATAATTTCGTATCATTTTCTAAAGTGGTGAGGTCGTTGAATCTCCAATAGTTGTGTTGGTGTGGTGGGAACCATGTTAGGGAGTTACATTCCATTGATATGTAAAATATCAATGGAATGCCCCCCACAAATGAGTGAGCAAGAAATTGTGAACCTAAAAGAATAGTCGAAAAATTAGTAGAAACTTTTGCTCAACATAGATCAAGATATTGAGAATGAAATATTAGTTCACGCATTGCTAGGTGTAGACTGATAAGTCAAACCCCGATATCATAAGATATATTAAGAATCAAAAAAGTCATAGCGTTGTTGGTTTTGGTAGTATCCATAGGTTCAACGATCAAAGATTATGAAAGTAGTGTTGAGTCATTTTGTGTGCCCAATGGAAAATTTTAGAAGTATCACGTTAACAAAAGAAGTATTTATTGTGGAGGACAACACTATAAAAATAAAACTTAGTATAGGAGAGTTAGATACTATAACTTATCAAGCCCCATGTATGCCATTCCTTTGAAAAGTAGATGTGGTTCTAGTGATTAAATGACTATGAACTTCTCCAGTATAGTTATACAAACTATAATGAATTATTTATGAGATTCAAATTATATGCTAGTGATTATAGAACTCAATGGGCTAAGTTCTCCACTTTCTCAAATGATCACTTTCACCCAGTAGGGAAAATTTCCTAGAAAAGAGTTGTTGAGTCATTGCTAAAATTTAATCGATGGAAGTGAAGTAGAAATATAATATTCCATTAGAACTAAAATGATCTACCTCTCAGCTAGAGATCATGAACATCAAATTGAGCTCATACATAGAAGTACAACTCGTTATAGAAGATCTTATAGAATAATAAAACATCCGATCCGAAAATTTTAATTTGGTTCTGATTTCACCGACTATTTTTAGGGGTTTACAAATCCCCAAGTCCCCAAGATTGGAAAACATTGGACATGGCCCCAAATAGTGAATTAAATCAATGTGCCACATCGGTTTCCCCTTTTCTCAATCAAAGTCTCGTTTGTTTAAACCCGTAACAATTTCCCTATTTGGGGAGGTACGGTACCTACATGGGGGGTTTGTCATCATTGTTGGTTATCACATCGTACTAGACAATATATGATTATGAAAAACACCGATTAATTTTACTACCATATTTAGATCTTTATATCCATAGTTGAGGTCGAAAAACATGTGCTCATTAATCTTCTTAGTAAAATGCGAATCCCGCAACTTTCAAATTTTAGGACAGAACTCTAGCTGGATGAGGAAAAGTGCAGCCTTTTGTTCTCGGTTTGGATAGAATAGAAACAAATTCTAATTTGCAATTCTTCACTACTCGACATATTAGCCGATAAATTTAAAATGCATGCTAACTAGTCAAATCTCATTGCTCACAAAAATGACAAAAGTAGACCCGGATAAAATCAACTCAATCAACTTCTTAATCATTAGACTCATGGCCCCTTCTGCTTTTACAGAGTAATACTCATGAATAAGTGAAATATGACTTGGAATGTGATCTTGATTGTGACAATACATCAAGATTTCCACCTATGCTATATGATTTGATAAGTTATTTAATAATTTGAAGAATGTTCTACAAATTGATAAAATACAGAAAATACAAGAATTTATTAAATCAAACATTGTAAAATACAGAAAATTAATACCAAGACATGCTTAAGTTCTATTTTCTATGATAGCTTATTGAATGAAACTATTGAATGATAAGTTTTTATATAGAATCATATCCAATAACTAAGTGCGACCGGTACATTGGATAAAAAGATACGAAAGCAAGCAAGACAAATAGGGAGAGTGAGCTAAGCTTAGATTCTATCGTTGTATTTATGACTCGGGTTTAGAAAAAATTACTTTGAAATTATATTTTTCATGATTTACGCTTTGAAATTAAAAATGTTGTTTTGAAGACTTACCACTCAAAAATGTATCACAAAGGCGTTGATCTCGATCTATGCCATGAATCGCTCTCGTGAATCGCCCAGCATTGTGAATCTTGACTCGCAAATGTGATCGCTGAAAAACTCGCCCAGCCGAAAGACTCTCGATCTAAACAGATCGCGCGAACTCGCCACGCCACAAGTGAAAACAAATGACGCGCGAAAAAAGATCAAACAAGAATCGACAACCTTCGTGCGATTTATTTATAAAGAAACGAAGTTCGCACGAACTTAAAAGTTCGTTTCGACCATTGGCTCGTACCGAACTTTCAACTCGAGTTCGCCGAACTACCATTGCTTCGCTTTTCCAAACCTCCCCCAGCAAAAATTCTCGTTTTACCCGCCGTCACAGCAGCCGTTAATATAAACGGATTCAAAAGTTCTACCCGACCGTACTAAAATAGTTCGTCGAACTATTACAAATTTCCGCCGAACTTTCATAAAAGGTCTCACCAACTATTGCTGGAAAATTTTTTTTGCCTCCCCTGATTCTCTACAAAAGTGTAACTCACACTACATGCTTTCCACCCATTGAAAAGTTTGTGGATGTGAGGGATGAGGACAAGACCTCCAATTTTTAAGATTTATTCCTGGTAACCTTCAATGTCCTTAGCTTTTCCATTTTCAAGGCGCTTAAACTTAAAATCTATGTCTTCTAATGAGAAGACTCTTCGTTGTGAGTAGGGTTTCAAAGTTATCTATAACATTTGGAGATTCATAAAGCTTTTGAGATAGGAATTCTAGTCGTGTAAAGGAATTCTATTATTATCTTTAGCTTTTTCAGTTAGAATCTATCCGTAATTTCTAGGATCTAACTCTAGAGGGTAAGATATTTTCTCTGTCTTTTTATGAATATACTAGCATTTTTTTTCTCCTTTTAGTTAGGGCTTTATTTTTTATCCTCCAATTTTAGGAGACTCATCAATAGCTTCTTTAATTTCTCTCCCAGTATTTTTACAATGTTTTATCATACCATGGTGTTGGTTTTTGCTATTTCTTTTATTTACTTGAAACTTCAATTGAGAACTTGTTAATAGAATATGAGAGGGTCGTAGTAAAAATTTATGACATAGTGTCTTCTATGTTGACTACACTAGATAGAGGAAGCAAATTAACTTTTTAATTCATTAGAAAATATAATTTTTATTTTCTATCAAAGATTAAGTTCTTTTTGGCTATAAGGATTATCTTGTATGGAATCTCTATGCATGTGCTTGTATTGGTATTTATTCCCGTAAAAGTATTCAAAATTAATTTTCATGATATGGGTTGTATGTAATATAAAATTATAATTTAATAATTTAATATATTATTATAATTATAGTGATGTGGTAGTAATGAAATTTTATGAAGAGATTTAGAACAATACAAAAGCTATAAATATTTTTTTACTTTTTGGGTTTAACAACGATTTCTGAAACTTATCTCATGGATCACATTCTTTGACTTACAATTATACATCTAATATAAATGTTTTAAGAACTTTTTTCTCCCCATGAAAAAATTGTAAACTTTTTATTAAAAATAAAAAAATACATTCTTTACATACACCTATGCGGTGTATTCATTGTTTATAGAAATTGCCTAGTTCTGCATCCCATTGGATGTCCCACAAATTATACTTCCATGCATAGATGAGAGTTATGAGTACTACTCAGATTGGATGTAAGTACATATATATGTTATACAAAATAAAGTTTGTTGTTTTGTTCTATTGAGTGTTCTTCTATTCTTTTTCTGATTTTTGAGTCTCAGTATCAAAAATAAAAAAATCAGCCAATGCTTATCTCGATCACTTAATCATCAAAGGGCCTGTAGTAGTAGCTGAAGTGTTCGGGGACTTATATTCATTTACCATCCAGGGCCCCCGATCATGCGATCACGGCCTCCTTCAAGATGGCATCCGCTTCCTGGTTCCATTCTTTGTATACATGTGAGCGTTGAAAAGAATTAAAAAACTTGCTTTAATCATGAATTTCCCTCAACATAAGCAGTGAGAGTCACATTTTGACACTGTTGAGTTTCTAGTGGTCCAATTTGTAATGGTTTTGAGTCTCCAAAAGATAGTTTTTATATGTGAGCATTATTTTTGAATTGAAAAGTGGAGGAGCCACATGCAAGCTTGAACTTCTGCCAGATTGTTTGAACCCTACACCTCAAACCCATTTGAACCCCAAAACAATAAGTTTGGGATTCATATGTAAAATAATACCACAACCACTCTGTTGACCTTTGATTTTGTAGACATCATCGAAATATCCCCTAGTGGGTTATTGTAGTTTGGAGTTTCAAGAATTATAAATCGGGTGGCAGTACCATCTTTTGTCTGGGGGAAAATTGCCAAGGATCGACAGGCACTTGGATGCCACCCTTTCTGGTGTCGAGACCTTGTTTTTAAAAATCGTATCTATTTCTCGTATAGCCAAATTCCCTATAGAATAAAGAAAGCGGAGAGCATGGGCTTTCCCTATATTCAGTGTTGTTCATAGTATTGTCTCCAGATGAGGAGATAACCTAACCAGCCTAGTTGTGTTGAATTCGGTTGCCAATTCGTATGTCCTCCAAGTAGCTTTGAAGAAAGGGAAGTTCATGTAGTAAGGTGGGAAATGGGTTCGTTTTCATTTTGACAGAGTAGCACCATCCAGGCCCAATCGCGAATCTTTTTTCTGGAGAATCTCCCAAACAAAAATCTTTCGCGAATCTTTTCTGGAGAATCTCCCAAACAAAAAAACTTTATTTTCCAGAACACACCACATGAAGATTTTATTCGCCTGGAATCGAGATTTCCACAAGGGTCTCCACCACCATTTTGGTTCAGCGTATTGGCCGGCAGAACTCAGGTATTGGTATCCCAACTTGGGTGCATACAGTCCCAAATGGTGAGTGGTTCCAGATGAACTCGTCTGGTTGATCCTTAAGGCGAATGTGGCTTCGTCGAAGGCTGACAACATGTAGCAACCAGTGTTCTGACAGAGCCTCTGTCTAGAGCCAAGTCCCGTGCAGACTTCCAGCCTTGATGAAATGTTTTCAAAACTTAATACATATAGATTATATAGGTTATAGTGTTTTTTTACTTGAAACACGTGCTAGTTGAATTTATGTAGACCACAACCTTGACCTTGAAATTATAATTTAATATAAGAGTATTAAAAATTCATTGCACATATAGGTTATAATGTTTTTTACCTCAAGAGTTGGTTGTCCTAAACCTAAAATTATAATATAATGTAAGATTTTAAAAAAATCAATAGACATATAGCTTATAATGTTTTTTTAGGTAGATGTGATTGATATACAACTTTGTTACCAACCTTGTACATTCACGACCTCCATCCAAACTTGTCCAAATGCTTTAGTTTAAGTGTTGTAATTGTAGAGTTGATAATCAAAAATCAAATTTGTCTCTTTGAAATAAAGGTAAAAATTCATCACAATTTATAGGTTATATGAAAGAATAATATCATAGGTAAAACCATGGATTGTCAAAATCATCCGAAAAAAAATGGCTTTTCAAAAACTTTGAGTCCGATAATTAAAGAAGAATATCATGGGAGAAACCATATATGTTGTCAAAAACATAGGAAAATCCATGTGTGACAAAAAACTTTGAGTATTATAAAATTATAATCTAAATATTCTACATTAAAAAAATACTTCATGTGAAAAAATCATGGGTTGATCAAAAATTGAGTCTCATAATTTAATTTATTTAACTTCCCATATTTTTTTTTAAAATGCTCTTGACCCATAATTTGACCGAGTAAACATATTTTAATTAATAATTATAATTATAATCATTTTATTTTATTTTGTATTATTTTTATTTTTATTTTTTTGTAATTTGACAAGTCAAAATGTTTGCATAACAAGACAGGACAACATACCTTCACAAACTTGACTCGGAGAGAGCTAGAAACTATATCAGTAGATCCATTTAGCTCATGATCTACCAAGCCCCTAGTAGGGATTAATTGTCTTTTCACTTGAAAAATATCTTGTTTACTTCTTAGCATTCATGGTTGTAATTGGGATTGTCTTGTTCTAGGAGAGTGCATCATAAGGCTATTTTGATTATGTTAATGGTCATGGTTTATGTTACTCCCACTGCCGGCCAAGAAACCACGCTTTCTTCGAGACCCCTTGCACTCTAGCCCATCCCCGTTCATACCGTTGCAAATCACCCAAATTATTGGCTCAAAGTAAGGCTGGAACTCCGTCTCACACTTGCGTGGTCATAGGATTGTATTATGTGGGTAGATTCTGACCCTCGAGTAGGGTAATTGTCCTGTTCTGACTGTCAAGCTGTCTGGGTAGGAGCTTATAGGTGGTGCCATAATTATGATCACCTGGACAATATGAGTCTGCATTCTATTCTTGGGTCTTTTCGTTTTTGTTTTGTATGTGGTTTCGACAAAGTGAGAATTCCAATCTACCTCCCGCTTCCTAGAAGGACCCCGTGCTCACCCTCGTTCGTCACACGTCGCTAACCCGAACATTAGTTTTGGCATGAGGTTGGCACCGTTACATTTCATCCAGTGCTAGGTTAGCTCAAGGTTTCAGTGTCTCGAGGCAAATGGGAGACAAGGCCTCTTGGTCTTCGCTCTCTTGTATATCCAAAATGTTTGCATTCACTATCTTAGTCATTTGGTCCAATGGCCAATAGTGCCTCCCTTGTCAATTTCTTGTTTGTCACCCCGATGCGACTCGTCGGAATATTCACAGTGTTTCATGTGATGTGGTCCCAAGACGCGGCTCACTCTCTCTACCGTTTTCGCTTGCTAGTTTGTTTTGCAATATATGCGTTCGCATACTATGGGAAGTGCTTGCCAAACGCTCGAGCCTCGCTAGCAAGTGAAAACGTGTCCAAGATGAACAAACCCTCGAAGAAACGTGGACGAAAATCAAACTTAGAGATTCTTGGAGAATTTGGCAACCAACTATGTTATGGGGAATTTCGCAACCGTTCGTCAGAAAATTAGCAGGATGGGAACCGGGACATCCGGTAGCTACATCGCGAGGATAATGAAACAAGTAGACAGAAATAAATATTAGATTTCATCACCAATCTCGGCAAACAATTCCAGCAGGTCGACTCACACTATTTCCCCCAAACAGCATTCACATGCATTGGATCCTAAAGAGCCTTCCAGCAAAGGCTACTTCGTAGTACTAATCCCGAACACGCTCGAGCATGACCCAACAAAGACCGAACTTCGCCCGCCGGACATGATGCATCACATGCAGTGATCGACCGCAACATATTAAGATCACTCAATACTAGCCACCGATTGTGACTAGTAGATCGGATGATCTGTTGGTCGCATGGAGAAGCAACTCCAAACAACTACACAAGTCGACATGCCAGGATCAACACCGAAAGCTCCAAAGACCTATCTCTTCATCTAATAGCAGTTTTTTTCTTTATTATGTGCTTTTTACTGATATTATCGCACCTATATGAATCCCGCTTTATTTTCCCGTAATGTAGTATATTTCGGTAGTAGATCAGTATAACTCATGCTAGATGTAGAAGAATGAAACTTTTTCGAAACTTTCTGGTTTGCTTTTTCATGTACCGAGATGGCCAATAGTACCATGCGTTCCTATGGGCAAGTTTGATGGCTATAGATCGAAGTTTATACTTTTGTAACCTACTTTTACAAATATAAATAGAAAAAAGAGAGGCACTACCAAATTCACAGAAAAAGATTGCATCTCAAGAGATTTGATCCCTCTCTTAGATTAGTAAAAATAGAGTAACTGATTTCATGGGTTTGTCAATGATTATGGGTCATTTTTATTTTTATTTATTTTTAATATATCTTGTCCGATTTTAAAGGATTAAATTCATTATATTAATCTCTTTATTTTATTTTATTTAATTTATTTTTATGTAATTTGGCTTATTCAAAATATTAAACATTACTTACAACATCTCTATCATACTAAACTAAACGTAGAATATTTATATTTCACTTATATATGACTAGCATAGATCCATCTTAGCACGAATCTATCAAGCCCCAAGAGGGATCAAATCTTCTAGGTGCAAACCTCTTTTTGGGAGAAAAACTTGAGGAAATGTTTTTCACCTCGAGAGATTTGATCCCTCTAGGTGCTTGATAGATCAAGGCTAATTATATAATACTATATAATATCTATATGCATCTATGTGTCTCTTTTCTTATTCCATATCTCTATCTCACCTCCCGAAACATACACACTCTCTCCATAGACAATCTATCTCTCTCTCCCTCCGTCTTCTCGCTCCCTTTCTCTCTCTCTCTTCTCTCTTTCTCTCTCTTTCTTCCCATTTCTCTCCCACTCTCTCTCTCTTCCCTCCCTACTCTCTATCCCCTCCCTTCACTCTCTCTCCATCTCTCTTTGTCTCTCCCTCTCTCCCTATATGTCTTTCTTTCTCTCTCACTCTTGCTTTCCCTCCATCTCTCTCCTTCTCTCTCTTGAACTCTCTCTTCCTTCCACTGATATGAATGGGAATATTAGTAATGTCATGCTAAGATCTTGTTTAGAATATAAAAATTTGTGACTAAGGTTTGTCCTCAAAATGGCAAGTAGAATTAGGTGGTTTTATGTGTTTTTTGTTAATTAAGTTCAAGAATTCTTTTGCATGAAATCAAACATAAAATGGAATCATGTAATCAACAATATTACACCAACAATTGTTTAAGGAGTTCACCCTCTCCTCGGGCTACATCTCCTTGGATCAGCTCCAATGGTGTGATCCCTTCTCATTAAGATCAATGAATGAAACAAGGAGTACATCAAATGTTGAACAAGGGAATGATAAGTTTTCCCTATAAAGAAACATATCGATGCAAGCACATCATTCCATAAGCATGCTAACTTTTAGTCAAGCATGTGAACAATCAACAACAATAGGAATATTACATCAAGATCCTAAACCCGACTTCAAGAGTTACAATTGCACACATAACACCATGTAGCATATGAACAAATCTCTCCTTCAATGACATAAAGAGGAAATATGAAATGAAAAGTTACATCACCCTATTAATTTTCTATTTCAGAAAGAATATGGAGAGTAGACAACCCCTACAATGCCATCTTCAACATCAAACTCCTCCATAAGTTGTTTCAACACTACGCTGATCACGGCACCTTTTGGCTTCAACCCGCTAAAACATCCTATTCTAGAGTGCTTTATGATCCCGAGACTTATTCCATCGAGTCCGTAATTCCCAAAAATGGTACCTTAGCCTCATTTTGCATCCACTTGCTGAAAACACTAGGATTTATGACCTCTCTCGTTTGCCCACCCGTTTCCTCCCCCAAAATAGCTATCTGGCCCCCAAATTGAGCTAACTGTTAAAGCAAATTTAGAGAAAATCCGTCGCTGATTTGTCGAGTCGCTAAACTAAACTCGGATTAGTGTTAATTATCCTCGCTTACCGTTAATTAAGCCAATATTAAGGTGGTATATGAGCGCTCCGTTAATAAACCGCGTTTAATGTTAATTAATCCAGGATTATGGTTTAATAAGCGTGTTTAAGTGATAAGCGCCTCCTACTCCATCGATGGTCTCTGGGTGTTAGTCGAATGACTTGGGGACTAGCCCCCTTCCCCCTACTGCACACTATGCAAACTCAAATAGATGGAGACATTATATGGTTAAGAAATAATGCACAAGAGAGTTGGTATAGAAGCGCTCTTTAACTTGGTGGAGGTCTCGCTCGACCCCCCGCCCAATCCCCTCCTGGGTCCTTCACCAAAATTCTTGTAATGTTGTGAAGGGGACACATGGCGTTTCTAGGTCGAGCCACATGCCTCCTCCTCATTTGCCTCACCTCACTAAACCAATAACGCATTTCCAAATCGCACCAAAATGCTCCAATCAACACCCTCGCCACTCGGGCCATATCATTTGCCGAATAACATACGGGTTGATCAACCCTATTGACCTACCCAATTAGCATGCCACATTAGTAGTATGGGTCACGGATTGGGTTCCATGTCCGCTATTTTTTTTGCCAATTTTTTCATGTTTAGGGAAAAATAGATAGAACACGTCGATGAAACCATATAGAGTCCATTTCACATGAAACGTAGTTGTAGCCGTATTTAGAACGACGAACACTACGTGTTCATTCAAAGTTTTCCTTCATTATGAGAAATTTTATTTTTGAGCAAAAATTTAGCTCTCTGATCATCCACTCTCTCCCTTTCTCTCCCCACCCCCCCTCGTTTCTCCTCCTTAATCACTCTCTCTCCCTCCAACTCTATCACTATCTCCCCTCCCTTCCCTCCAAATCGTGCCACTATCTCCCTCCCTCCTTATGCTCTTTCTCCTTTCCATCTATGTACTCTCTCTCTCTCTCTCTCTCTCCCCCTTGTCTCCCTATCTCTCACCTATCCTCTCTCTATCTTCCCTCCTCTCCTTTCTCGCTCATTCTCTCCCCTATCTCTCCCTTATCACTCCCTTTCTCTCTCTCTCCACCTCTATATATCTATGTATTTGTTCTTTCCCTCCCTCTCTCTCCCTCCCACCTCCCCCCCTCCCTCCTCTCTCTCTCTCCCTCTAGTCTCTATCACTATCTCCCTCCCTCTCTCTCTCTACCTTACCCCTCTTATCACATCATATTGTGTTTAAGAAAGTATCGAAATCAAACAAACTCAATTATTTACAAAGTATTAAACTCTATATTTTGGATCAATCATGTCAAAGAAAATACAATAATGAAAAAACTTAAAAGAATCATGCACCGTCTTTCCTCCTTTATTGTTAGTCACTTTGCTTACTCTCACTCACTTGCATCCCGATTTAGATGGATCTATGTTGGTTCTTAATAATATTATTTATGTTATATAAATTTCACATCCTTATATATAAAAGTATTCTCATTTTTAATTGTATTAAAACCTTGATTTAATTTCTATGGGAATATTTTTTAATAGTGGCTAGGATATAGAGAGTTTAGATATATCTCTAAAAAGTAAATATAATAATTTTCTTTTTTCATTTAATTAAAAAAATTTGTTCTAAAAATTAAATTAAAAATAAAATATTTTGATGGTGATAACAACTTATGGTTTTTGGGCATGTATTGATAAGCCTATGGTATTGTCCCATGGTATTGTAACAAAGTGTTTTTACAAATTATTAATATCCATGGTAAAATGTGAGTGATTATCCATTGTTAGAAATCTTATCATATTGTTATAAAAAATTATTGATGAAGTAAGTTATGATTTTTTGGCATGTGGTATTGATAAATCATAGTATTCTAAGTGATGGTATTGTAACAAAAGGCTATTCAAAAGTTCATAATATCAATGGAAAAGTGGGGGTGAATATCCATGGTTAAGTAACTGTGTCATATTCTCATAAAATATTTTGATTTTGAAATAAGTTATGCTTATTGGGCATGTGGTATTGATAAGAAATGGTATTGGCCCATGGTATTGCAACAAAGGCTATTTATAAGTTAATAATATCCATGGTAAAGCAAGGGTTACTTTCGCATTGTTAAGAACCTTGTCATATTGTTATAAAATATTTTTTGATTGTGAAATTAGTTATATTTTTTTGGGCATGTTGTATTGATAAGCTATGGTTGCAGCCAATATGCTCATTCTACAAGTCGTATGAAGAGATGTGTAAGTTTGTAAGTCCATATGTTCCCCTTTAAAAATAAAAAATAAAAGCTAAAAATTATGTTTTAAATAGAAAAATAATGTCAGTTACGATAATAAAAACAAATAATGTTGTAAAGTAATTAAAGTAAAAAAAATGGGTGAGTATGATGTTTAAATCTTATCATTTGGTTGCTCATAAAATAGTTTCGACATTGATTAACATTACATATACTTCGAAAATATGTTATTAATAAAAACTACTTTAATCGCCTACTGAAGTTTTGGCGCACGAAAACTACGTTTTACCATAAATGCGAAACGGTTAAACACCCGCATCATAAATCGAACGTAAAGGCGTTGCGCCCAAATTTTTATTTTATTGGAGGGATTTTGGAGCCTTTTGGAGGGTGGAGGATACAGAGGGACAGAGGACTCCCTTCGTTGGAGCATTCGTTTGTAGAGGATTCCCCAGAGGGTTTCCCAGGTTTCCCAGGTGGACTTGCAGCTGTGTAGACTTGAACTCAGATTTTGACCTCCTGCGATCCTGACCTCCTGACAGGCGCGCCATTCTGCATCCTGAGACTTCTGAGACTTCCCAGATTTTATTTATTTCCCCAGATAAGAATATCTTTACAAGAAATCGTAGGCACAAAAAGCAAGGATAAGGACTCCAAGATATACATGTAAAATGCTTTGAGGGATTTTACTAGGCATATGCTTTGCTTTTCCAATATGTTATATTTCAATTCTCGCATCACGTAGAACCTAATCGAAGAAGGCAATGTATCGCTCGTACCCTTCCTCATTTTTCTCGCAATAAACTCCCGATATTGTATGAGGTGATGAAAAAGAAAAGATCATGAAAGGTTTAGCATAATATGGTCCAGCTAGTACAGGCTTCGCAAAATCATTTTTTATCCCGATAAAGGCCTCTTGTGATTCCCCGGGACTCATTTAACTTCGTTATTTTTCTTCTTCAACATGCCGCTATATGTCTAACTCGTTTCAACATAGTTAGAATAAACTTCTTAGGAAATTAATACGTTCAGGAACACCCTCGTACCTCCTTCTTATTTCTCTGGAAGAGCAATGCCATTTATAACTCCTACCCTCTTAGGATTTATCCTCACCCCATCTTTAGTCACAATGTGTCCCAAAATTTTACCTCTTCTAATGCAAATAAAGACTTTTGAGGATTTAGAGAGAGACCATACTCTCTCTCGCATTTCTCAAAGGTTCTACGCAGATGCTCAATGTGCTCGCATCATTCTTTGAAAATACAAAGATATCATCGTGGTAGACTACCAAAAATTTATCTTTCTCCCCAACAAAAGCAAATGTCCATGGCCCTCCGAAAAGTGGCTCGCATTGATCAACCCGAAAGGCATCCTCGCGCATACATAAATGTACCCCATGGTGTAGTGAAAGTAGTTTTATTTGATCTTCCGAAAGCACATCTACCTCGAATATAACCGCAGAATCCATCCATCATTGACATCCCAGAAGCTCCGCCACCTTCTCAGATGTGATTCATCTTAGGCGTTGATAATTATCTTAAGGATGCTCTATTTAAATTTTGGAAATCCACACACAACCTTATTTCTCCGTTCTTTCTTTGGACAGGACTAGGTTTTCCACCCATTCGCAGTACCTCAATGGCACAATTATTTTGGCCTTTTAACAACTTCTTAATTTCTTCTCAATAGAGGGAAGCACAGGGGATTTATTTGTTCGAGCTTCTCTCGTGAGGTCTTGCATTCCCTAGTGGGATTTTATGTCGTATTATACCGATGTCAAAAGTCTTTAGGTCCTCATAAGACCATGCAAACACATATTTATAAGACCTAAAATAACTTTAGGTATAGCTCAGACTCCTCTGGGATCTTATTGGATAGTTTCGTCACTTTAATGACGTACTCGTATTCGTGTCTGTTGGGAAAAAATACCGAGAGGGGGGGGGGGGGGGGAATCAGTATTTAGGGCATACTCAAAGCTTTTTACTTTTTTTCTTACTTCAAAACCCATACGCTACTTTGCTTAACCGTACTCGCATATACACGCGGATATCCTTCATAAAACTCGCGCATACACAGAGATCTTATTATGCCATTAATTCACATATATATAGATCTATGCAACATTCATTCTTCTCGATAATTAGATAACAAAGAAGTATGCGTAACAATAAGAGTAAACCATCACACATGAACACCAGGATTTAGTGGAAAACCGATTCGGAGAAAACCACCATCGCCGTTGTCTTGGCCTTCAATATTTTATTACAAAGAAAAACATCTTACAACCATAGCCGGCGCATCACACGCACGTGCACCCACCGCGCCGGGCCACCAGCCCTCTCCGGAAGGAGCCACGACCGCTCGCTACCAAATTTCTCTCCTTCGGAAGGGAGCTACGACCCCCTTGCTCTCGTTTACCAGCCTCACTCCGGAAGGGAGCTACAACCCGCCGACTGAAGGCTACAACCCCCGCACCACCATGGACCACGTTTCAACAATTTTCACATCGATCAAAAATCTTCTTTAAAGGACAACTTGCGGTGCCACTTTTTTCATCATATTTTCGACCGGACCCACTCTACACATTTAAGCTCAATCATACATCAAACCGATACTTATCAATTCAGACAACCCGTATCCGTAGAATACATCATTACGTATAACAAGAATACGTTATAACGTATCAAACATTTCATACTATATCAAATAAAACCCTAGTTTTCACGCGCTTTCCTTTCACATCGTATCCTGCCGTATATACACGCCTTCATTCATATAAACCCGCGTATACCTCTCGCACATACTTCGGTAATCGATTTCACAACCCATACGCGCCTTTCACTTTTATCCAACCCGCGTATATACGCGTCTAATCGTTATAAACTTGCGTATAGATCTTCAAACATTATAGAGCACTACTTCTTCGCACGTATATCTTACCGTATTTACCCCTACTCTTGCATGATGTTCGCCCATCTCGTATCTTAAGCATTCCATAAATAGATCTAGAAGATACAAATACATTTCAGATCTAGATTCCTTCTTCATCATTTTCTTCATAGGCACTGCTGCATTCGCATCTATCATCAAACTCGTTACTCCTTTTCCATTCGTACATACTTCGCAGTGAAGTATTCATTCAAACCCGTACTCATGCACACCCTTGCACAATGATTTTCTCCTCCCTATATATATATTTAGCCTTTTTCAATACCATGAGCCAAACCACATCACTTCGGAAGTATTCCCGGACGGGATCAAATAGACAACTCAACGCTCAATACAATGGGTCAATACTCATAGAAAACTTCAGTTTTACTCATTTAGAGCGCAATTGACCATACGCGACGAAGTACGTACTTTTTTCCGCGTGCATACCGCGTCTCTATTAAGAAAACCCACGTATGCCTTATGCATACACTTTTCATCATTACTCTTGCACATATCGATATTCCTTTCTTCCGCAACTTCCGGACACGAGAATATCGTATTTACATCATTAAAAAGTTCATCAAGTCAAGAACAACTTCATCAAGTAGGTTTCCATCATCTTCTTCAAGTTTTGCCATCATCTTCACCGTTGGTTGTCATCAAGGGCAACACATTGCATCATATTACCAACAATCTCCCCTTTGGACTTGATGGCAATCCACGATGGTGTTTGATCACAACAGATAGATACATTAAGCATAATGATATTCTCCTCATTCAAACACCATGTCACTCTCCCCTTGACATCAAGGGGCAGTGGCCAGATCAAAACCAACATAAGGTTTTTCTCCTCATGTAGATAGAGGAGCGCTGTAGATCTGATGTGTATTGAAGTTACCATGCTCCCCCTGAGATCATGCTAAATGTTCAAACATATTTTTCAATGAAGTACATGACTCTATGACCTTCCTATCACCAAGGACTCATACTTACATCAAAGATCCAACCAAGTGGATTTACATATGAGACTCAAATACCCAACCAAGAGGGTTTACATATTTTGACTCAAGTACCCAACCAAGTGGGTTTACACATTTTGACTCAAGTACCCAACCAAGTGGGTTTACACATTTGATCAAGTCCTTACATGACTGAATATTAAAATTTTACATCATAGGTCTCAATATGACCTTTCCATCAAATTACAAATATGAATTTTCATGACCAATACCCGAAGGACCTCGAGAGAGATCATATTTCAGAATCATCATAATGCCAACAATGCACATACTTTAGCAAGGCTCAATTATCCCCCCGAATATGTGCATCCAAGTATTCTTTCCATACGACCAAGGCTCCTTAGCTTGTGCAACTCGAACACCTTCAACAACAAGTCATCGTCAATATCCGCATGATCTGGCTCCATCTCTCGAATCATAAGACTTCCATTCCATCCATGTGTGAAAGCAAAGAGTATCCTTCATCAAAAGGCAAGTGTTGCCCGTCCATAATCTCATCATAAGAATCCACAACATGTCATCATCAATTAGAACTCGAGTAATAAGTATACAATGCCAATAGTGCAATCATTAATAGCTTCCATCGATGTCTTCCTCGAACTCATGCCCCTATCTTCGCCCCTTGTCACACAATTTTTCTTATCGAAGTGCACACGCGACCGTATCCACCAGAATTTCGCGTGTATACGTGGCTTTTGTTCGCGTAACCCGCACATGGAACCTAAACTTTGAAAACTTTACATTCCTTCATCTCCCCTTTGAAGTTGTACCAATTGTGACCGTTCTCTTCATATCAGATGCACCGTCGTAAATAAACATAACCGTAACAATCAAAACAATCATGGGAATCACCATACATCGCTCCCCCGTGACGACACATTACTAACCCTTACAAGGACCCCACATCACCCCGTACTATTAAGAGAAATAAGCTTTTAGAAGTGATGACCGCTCGTAGGGTTAGTATCCCCCACGTTTCTCGATCGGTCCTCCTTCCTTTTCCGCCTTTGCTTGAAATTTCTAATTGTGTGTCGGAAATTATCCAATTTCTCGCATCTCGTTCATCTCGCAATTCTTTTTCTACATGTCCATACTTGTTACAAGCATAAGAACCATAATGTGTTTTTCTTTTATTCTTCCTTCTATTTCAATCAACCGTTTTATGACCATACTTGTTGCATGAAAAACAATATCCCTTGAAGCAACCGTAGTACCTTCGAATAGAATTTGTTTGATTGTGATCGAAATGATCTCGTTTCTCGCACCTATTTAAATATGCCCATAATTATGACATTTAAAGCATTCAACATTATTGAATGATTTTCAGAGTGTTCATGATCGTTTTCGCTGTCTTTGCTTTCTTTCAACTCTTCAGGTTTTGTATTGACATCCTTTGAATCTTTAGCACTTCCTTGTGAACTAGATTCTCCTTTAATAGTTTCAGTGAAACCAAGACCAATTTTAATAGCAGGAGACCTTTGATTACCAAGAATATTGTCCAATCTTAGTACTATCTTTTTGAAAACCCCAAGAGTTTATCCTTTTCTTCTAATTTACCTTGAGAATGTTTACCTCAACCTCCAATTTTTAGCATTGCTTCTTGAAGCTTTCTTCGACCCTTTTTCCTTCTTCTACTTGATCATTCAAATTCAAAATCTCTTTCTTTTCAACCCATTTTATTGCTCTTCAAAGATTTGTAAAAGTTCTTCATTCTTCTTATTTGATTTTCCGCATCTCGTTTTGAGCGAGATGATTTCCGTTTCACGTCCTTCCTTTTCAAATGATTGTAGAAGTTCTTCATTCTTCTTATTTGATGCTTCAAGTTCGCTTTCGTAGAGATGATTGTCGCTTCAAGTCCTTCACTCGTGATTGGTCACTTTGTCCCATAGCCTTTGATACATTTCTATCCGTCCCTTCATTGTTTCTATATGTTCATTCAATCTAGAGATCACATCCTTAAGGATAGATTCCTCCTTTTAAGTTGATCCCAAAAATTACTTTCATCATTGATCTTGAGATTTGCTTCTGTACTTATACATCAAGTATTTCTACTATCTTCATCATTGCATGCACAAGTGAGTGGATTACAAGAACAAAAATCATTAATTGCTTCTCTTTCTTCTAATTTTTTGCCGTACATGTTTTCCGAGACATCTTCTTTCCTTGAGTAGCCTTCCTCTTTGTTTCTTTGCCATGAGCACCAGTGCATCTTGGTTAGAATCTTCTTCATCTTCACTTGACATTTCATTATTATCTTCATTTGCATAATAACTCTTTCTCTTTTCAAATTGTTTCCTTTTACCATGATTTTCTTCATAAGGACATTTAGCGTATAATGACCAACTCTTCCACAAGCAAAAGTACTTGCCAAGCTTACCTTTGAATCTTCCGTGTTCCCTAGTTGGATTCTTCACAAAATTTGCTTCTTCTTCTTCCGATATATAATTTGATTCCTTGACATCTTCCTTTTCTTTTCCCTTTTGCACACACCTTAAAAGTAGCTTCTTTGATTTGAGAGGTACCTCCTTGTCTCATTTCATAAGCAAATAGAATACCATGTAGTTGAACAATAGTAAGAGTGTTCCCATCTTGCCTTTCTTCAATAGCCGATACTTTTGAATCAAATTTGGAAGTCGCAGAGATCTTAAGACTTTTTCCACAAGAGTAGTATCAAGTAGGAGCCACCCAAACTTCTCACACGATTTACAATATCATCTAGACATAAAAAGAAATCGCAATACCTCATCACTATGCATCCTTAAATTTTCATATTCAATTCTCGAGAGTTCGGAGTTTTGCACTTTTTACCTTTTGTATCTCCTTCATAGCTCGTGTAATGATTTTGTCCCATATTTCTTTGTCAATTTAGTCGCATCACTTTAGCAAATTTCGGTTCATACATGCTTCCTAACAAAACATTGACCGGCTTTGGCATTGACTTCATATTTCTTCCTTTCACGTACCGCAGGGAATACTTCATGACATCGATAACCTTCTTACACGATTGCCCACTTCGCACCAAGACTTCGCATATGCTTTTGTTCGTATCTTCCCTTAATAAATGTATTACTTCCGCTGAACAGAGTGTGCTTTAAAGACAATACTCCTTCATGACTTCCCATTGCGACGCGCATCTCCTTCAAGCGACTTCAAGTTTCCGCAAAAGGACCGCTTCCGAAACCAATTGTTGGGAAAAAATACCGAGAGGGGGGGGGGTGTGAATCGCATTTAGGCATACTCAAAGCTTTTTTACTTTTTTCTTACTTCAAAACCCACACGCTACTTTGCTTAACCACTCGCGTATACATGCGGATATCCTTCATAAAACTCGCGTATACACGCAGATCTTATTATGCGTCAATTCGTTACATAGATCTATGCAACATTCATTCTTCCGATAATTAGATAAAAATAAGCATGTGCGTAATGTTCGCAGTAAACCATCACACATAAGCATCACACATGAACACTGCATTTTAGGTGGAAACCCAACGGAGAAACCACCGCCGCCGTTTGTCTCGCCTTCAATATTTTATTATAAAAGAAAAACATCTTACAACTACAGGCCGGCGTTGCGACTATACTAGCACGCAGCACCCACCGCGCTCGCTATCACCCTCTCCCGGAAGGGATCTACGACCCTCGCTCTCGCTACTGCCCTCCCTCCGGAAGGAGCTACGACCCCCTCGCTCCTTCGCTACCAAACCCTCTCCCCCGGAAGGGAGCTACGACCCCCCGTTCTTGTTTACCAAATTTCACCGGAAGGGAGCTACAACCCCCCCGACTCAAAGGCTACAACCCTCACACCACCATGGATCGTGTTTCACTAATTTTCATAATTGATCAAAAGCTTTCTTTAGAGGACAACTTCGCAGCTACTTTTTTCAACATATTTTCAAACCGGACCCACTCAATAATATTTAAGCTCAATCATACATCAAAACTGATACTTATCAATTCGGTATAACCCGCATCTATAGAATACATCATTACCGTATACAGTATCAATGTTATAACAGACCGACATTTCATACTTCATACTTCAACAAACCCTAGTTTTCATACGCGCTTTCCTTTCACCCATCTAGCATATATACGCGCCTTCATTCATATAAACCCGTATACCTCCGCACATACTTCGAATCGATTTCACAACCCATACGATGCTGATCTAACCCGCATATACGCGCTTCCACCGTTATAAACTTGCATATAGATCTTCAAACATTATGTAGCAGCCTTACTTCTTCGCATCGTATATCTGGGCCCATATTTTACCCTTTACTTCTGCATGCATGTTCGCCCATCTCGCATCTTAAGCATTCCATAAACAGTATCTAGAAGATACAACACATTTCGTATCTAGATTCCCTTCTTCATCATTTTCTTCATAGGTGCATCACGTATCTGCATCTATCATCAAACCGTTACCCTTTCCATTCGACATACTTCGCAGTTAAGTATTCATTCAAACCTGCATTTCATGCACACCTCTTTTCACAATGATTTTCTCCTCCTTATATAGATTTAGCCTTTTTCAATACCATGAGCCAAAACCACATCACTTCCGATGGTATTCTCGGACGGATCAAATAGACAACCTGGGCCGCTCAATACAATGGGTCAATACCATGGTAGTGAACCCCGTTTTACTCATTTAGAGTGCAATTGACCATACGTGACTTGGCACGTATTCGCGTGCATACGCGTCTCTATTACAAACCCGCGTATGCCTTATGACATACACTTTTCATCAATACTCTTGCACATACCGATATTCCTTTCTTCCGCAACTTTTGTACTACTTGTAATATCGTACTGCATCATTAACAAGTTCATCAAGTCAAGAACAACTTCATCAAGTAGGTTGCCATCATCTTCTTCAAGTGTTGCCATCATCTTCATCAAGTGGGTTGCCATCAAGGACAACACATTGCATCATATTGCCAATAGGTCTTCTACCGATTTTCTTCTCAGTGACTCGTTTGGCCGTAGTGGAACATCATTCTTGTCAAATAATCTTTCTGCAGGCACCAAAATTTCCTTTCAGGTATAATGATTCCTTCAATTGCAACACTTTATTACTTGCTATTTTTTCCTCCCAATTGCTTTCCGCCACCTTTAGTCTCTTCTTCTTCATCAACATCAATCTCCCTATTGAGAATTCCCCACCGTTTCTAGGAATCTCTTCTTATCTCCGTTCTTCATCCTCAAATACTTGCCGTTGCTTGATGTTATTCCGGGATCGACGATCGATAACGCACCTCAATTTCGTACCTTAAGAGAGGGTTCTCCGAGGTGGACGAAATGTACTAGTAGCCATAGCAAGGGAACTTCGTCCATCCTATTATGTTCTTCGGCATGAACCGTATATTAAATGCCAAGAAGAAATTTTACACCATGTCTCAAACTTCATTCCTATAAGCCCCCGAGCCGAGGATGTTTGGTTTGACACCGATTCCCGACTTGTTCAATCACCGCCTCCGAATCTCCCAGGACTTTTAAACTTTGTATGTTCATGCCCCGGCCGTTCGCAACCCTAGCGTAAGTGCTTCAATATTCAACCACATTATTATAGCTTCATATCTCCACGCTTGAAAGACAATGGGACCCATCTTCCCGTAGGAGAAATCAACAATATTCCGGCCTCCATCGCCTTCTTGAATTTGCTCCGTCAAAATGAAGTGTCCAAATTCTTGCTTTCTGGCGGTTTCCTCCAGGGCCGCCGCCCGATCTCGGTAGAAGGATGGTTCATGAGCATAATTTCGATTTTCTCAGCCTTTCAAGCATGAGAAATCTTCCTTTCATAGACCGGCGGACTACCGTAGTCATTGCTCGAGTCACCATCTTGACAAATTAGTTTCGCCGTACAACCTCCTCTCCTAGCCACCAAAAACTCGGGATGGTGGTAATAAGCGTTAAATCCAAATTAATTGACCCACCATTTTTTGTTCCCTAGAACTTGATAGTAACATGCCAAAGCGAGTTGGGATGTCTCACACCACGATGTCCATTACCACACTTTTTGGTCGGGATTTGGGCCAAATTTACCACCAAATCTTTATAATCCCTAGGCATTTAACTCTTTTGGAATCAAATGAATAGAGGTACCTTTATGGATGGGTGATTTGTAATCCTAGTTGTTCCATGATCGCATGCAGGTAGATTATGGGAAGCTCCGGTACTAAATACACAAATAAGTGTAATAGCGTGTCATGAATCACTAAAGACACATAGAAGGGAGGGGTATACATCTAATTCCTCAACATGTGGGCCAAAGACAACCATGGGTCTTTCTTCTTGAAGGTTGGAGACTATCCGGGGTGAGTGCTACTTCCGGGAGGGATCATAAAAGAGGTGACTTGGGATTGATATGCAAGTTGCTTCAATGGGGTCGGTACCAAGGAACTCAGATTTTGACTTTCCTCAAGTTCCTTTTTGAGACCGAAGAAAGGAGAGGTACTATTACAACCTCCTTTGGACTCTTTATTTTTAGCCGAGGGTTGACTTCTTTGTCACGTACTTGGCATTAGGGGGAATGACTACTTTTGAAGAGGAAGGAATTTGATCATTTGACCCAAAGGTTTGTTTAGAGGGCCCTTAAATTTTGTCCGTGAATTCTATGCATCGTTGATTCCTTCCCGAGTAGGTGCTTCTTTCCGGGGTAGCTCCCCCCCCTTGATCTTGAGTATGAGTCCTCTTCCCAGAATATCCGAGATCACATTCTATTGAACTCGTGCTTTTGCATGAAATCAACAAATTGCTTCATACAATGATCAATTTCCTCGCGTCTTCTCGTGTCTCCGGCCTTTCTTCTTCTTGTAATGAGCACCTCTGCTCCATCATTTCCTCGCAAGGGGCATTCTTCTCCATCGCTATTTGGAAAAGCAAGATTTTCATCCTTCTCTAGTCCATAGGCAAAGCAGTTCCCGCAGGGATCATTCCATCGGACCTTCCAAGCACAATGGGCGTGGTACCCGATCTTGTCGTTATTTTAGTTCCCTCGGGCAATACTTTTCTGTGGGTGGTTTCCTATACCGAGGATTGTAACCTCTCCGTTTGGAGCATTGTGGAAATTCTTGGAGGTCGAATTCTTGGCTTCCAATTCAAGCTTGACCGCCTTTTTACCGAAAGTTTCTTAACCATTTTGGCTCATTTCTTCAATTCTCAATAACCGAGTCTCCTCGTCTTGGTAGGAGGTAGATACCTCTCTTTGCCTCTTCTTCAGTATCTGCTCAGCTTTTCCTTGATTTTCCAAAGGAGGAAAATTTTTCTTCCAACTTCTAGTGCAACTGTCCGAGCATCATCCGTAGTAGCGCTTCTTCTTTCTCTCGAGAGAGAAACCAAACTCTAAATCAAAGGTCACACAAAAAGAACTTTAGCAATAGTTTGATGAGGTTTCCTCATATCAAATAGGAGACTCAAATACAATTTATTAAATCTCTTGATAAATTCTAACACTCCTTCATTATGTCTTTTCTTGGAGTGTATTGAACTCGTAAGACAATGTCCATGGTCTTTCTTCTCTCCCCATTTCCCGAGAAAAGTATCTTCCATTATTTCCCAAGTGGTAATAACGACCTCACAATGTCTTAAACCATTTTCGAGCTTCACCATCAAGAGACTCGGACAAACAAATTTTAAGAACACATCTTAAAATGTTCCACATTAAAATTCTCTCGCGAAAGCACAAAAGACCTCAACCGTTTTTGAGCATCAATCTCGTTTCCCATTGAATCGTGGTAAAATCTTCAAATAATCTTGTGGCATATAATTCAACACTTGGGGTAATGCCGTATATATTTATTTAGCAAGAAGCCTGGAACATTGGCCATTGGAGGGGTGGAGGTAGTGCACAGTTTGATGTGTAAAAGGAGGAGGAGGAGGTGGAAGTGGAGTATGAATGACAATAGGAATGTACCGAACAACAGGCCGAGGTGTTAAGGAACAATGGCCCATTAACAGTAGAAACTTCTGACTTCCTTTGACCCTTTGACCTCGTGATAGGGTGGAAATTATCTTTATTTTCGACACCTCCTTGGGTGGACTATCCGAATAACAATTCCGTATCTCCCACAAGTGGAGTCGTGAACTGAAGACTTGAGCTATTTGAGAAGAAGAGGATGGAAAGTTTTCTATAGACACTTCAGTGATTTCAAGAGTGGATTGATTTTCTCCATAATTTCTTCATGTATGATCTTCTTCGGTCGACACTCGAAGGTGTCTTTTGGCAAGAGATGTATCCGACCTCAAGTGTGGCTTACGAGGAGCCATGAATGCAAATAAATTTATCTAACAAACAAATGTGGAGTCGCCATGAAAGGGATCTACAACTCTCAACTCTCCATACTCACCTACTTGAAGAGTGAATTAGGTTTTGCCAAGGCCCAGGGATTTAAATTTTCTCAACTTCGTCACCCAAGAATCTGCCGCTTAAAAATATGTTTATTGCTCTTAGAGACAAATTTCCTTTGAGTTGTGAAATACCGTTGTCTAGGACATCTTATGTAGCAAGGAGCATATGGTATAATAGAGGAAGTTATCAATAAAAAGCTCTCATGCTATTTCCGAAACAAGGAATATTAATCCTAATGGGACCAAGACCCTTCGTAGAATCGACAAAGAGAAAGGAATGTTGCAGTAGGCAACATGCAAACTCCAATATAAAAGCAATGTGATAATCTTGTGAGATAGCTTACCGTAAAGAGGGCCAATTCGTAAATACCTACAAAAATAAATTATCATAAGGTATGTAGTGAATGAAATATTGAGAGAATATTAGTTGTCCTTGAGCCGATATCCAGACACACAATATCACCATGTAATGGGCTTACCAATTTAAGAATCCATTCACACAATACGTTTGAAAACACCCTCCAAAGAAACTAATACAACAAACGTATACGAGATGAATAGTGTAACATAACATCATGCCCGAGCCATATTTAAAGCACTTGACTAATCCTAAAAGGTATCAATCTGTGATAGATCCATACCAAAAATCAAGGAGCCACTCGCATTCCAAACAGCTGATACAGAAAGATGGATGAAAATGAAATGATCTACTAACCAATACATAAAAGAAAAAGTTACACACCGTGAAATACCAAAGACTGTAACCGAATAACGATGGAACCCTCCTCCAAATCGAGACCCCACGTTCGAGCATTTATACAAGATTTCAACAAAATTGTATGTAAAATCCCATCGTACAATTTTCCGATAACCGGGAACCCCAAATCATTTGTTCTTCGGGAGCTTTATAGGAGAACAAGAAAGCTTGGAAAAAGAGTAGGTGATGAACATTTAATTTGCCTCTATTAAAACAAGATGGCGAACGTGCACGCCCATACTACTTGATGAATTTTGTAGCGCCGTATGTACTTCCGTCGCCATCGAAATAAATGCACCGGGTATAAGTCTCTTCGTGAGCACGACAAGGAAGCAAAAACACATAAAAATTCCGTCTTTCCTCGAAAGAAAATGCAGTCAAAGGTGCTTTAAAGTATTGTTTTCCCTCGCGAATGGCACCGCCTTTCTAAACCCCCGAATTACGTTTAAGATCTTCAATGATGAACGTTGAATTCCCGATCATTCACCGATATTTCTCTCGTTGCTCCGTCAGCGTTCCACCACGCAACCGTGCCTTGAATAACTTCCGGAGGGTTTGACAACATTTTAACCCCCGTTTTAATGGAAGTCTTGTCGACATACCTTCCCGTGTCTTTCTCCATAATTACGTGCTCGAAAAATGGTCCTTTGATGTGTTCTTTTTGTTACCGTAATAAAGGTCGTAAATCACAAAGTCGCCTGGCCGTAACCCCACAAAACTCGCAAACTTGTTAGGAAAAACCGTGCATGGGGATGACAGAATGTGGCGAAGTCAATGAAAATGGCTAAGGCAGACATGGAGAAATGGTGGAACAATGGTGGTGGTGGAAAATGTGGTGGGATCAGAGAAGATAGTCATGGTGAAAGCGTTGAAAGCAAAACATAACGCTTGGGCTCTTGAAATGCAATGCATAAGGGAGACGAAGGAACGAGACAAGAACGTGTGGAATGATGATGTGTGGGAAAACACGTGTAGATGAGCAATTAATTCAGGACCGTCCGAGAGTCCGGAGGAGATCAATAAAGGAAAATGCGTCGAGGGTGATGGACCGTGGGCTAGGGGGCATGTATTTTCCCCGTGTTAACTTGCGAGCGCTGAGAAGTGATCGTCATGGATGAGCCGCCCAGACCCCGCCGGCTCACGCGATACTGCGTCGGGTCTTACCCATCAGATAACATGATGTAGAGTGGTTTTTGAGCCGCACGCGGGGAGACACGCAACAAAAAACAACAAGCGGAATCGCTTCCAAAAATAAAATACCGCCAACCGCCCAAAAGCGGCGCGATAGAAACCTACGACCCCCGAGGACCACCGGGCGGTGTACCGTGAGCCGTTGATCTATGGTTTAAATGGACTCGTGGATAGCGATGTGGGCGATGAATGGGAGGGGCGCCACATGATGACCTCGCGAATGCTGGCCATCCGTACGTACCTAGCGCTCATAAACGTGCGTATGTATATATGTGATAAGCGCCTTTATGGTTACACTCGGTTTTAACTTTCACCATGTGGAGAAAAAGATGCGAGGAGCTAGGGGCCGAAAGGTGCTAGGCCTTAAATATAATGTAATGTGATTTCTTAAAATGCTTATGCTTTTGAGGTCGGGAGAAGGTAACGATGAGAAGACAATGAATTTTTCGGGGCAAAAAGAGGGGGTTTGAAAGGCTGGGCGAGATTGCTTATCAAAATTTCAACAGAAAGCTGAAGGTGATCGGGCCGTGATGGCGTTCCAACGCCGAGATTCTTCATTAGCCGAATGAATGGATTCCCTAACACCCAATGAGCTACAACTCACCCCAGCACCACCCTACCACCCTATGTAAGAATAAAAGAAGAATGGACTCCCGTACTAGGAAAATGTCCACTTACAATGATATAGAATGATGTAGAAGAAGAAGATACACTAGGACCATAACCCCAACCGTGACACAACCACCTAATGATGATCCTAGACCTCCCAACACCGCCTTCAACTCTTGCGCATAGACACTAGTACACTTTACAATAAATGTATTTACAATGACTTAGTACAATGATACCTTTACAATGATCGTATGCGTGTCGCCCACTTGAAGACTTCATACGATGAACTTCTTGCCGCCGTTATGAACCTTGGTTGCTGCTCTTGTCATGCTAACCTTCCGTTGCACCTTGCTTTGCTTTGCTTCCATAGAAAGTCCGGGTCCTTTGCGGTGCCCCTTGACAACACATGATCTAGCTTTTTTCTTGCCTTCTCAGGAGCTCACATTGAACTGTGTATCTCTCGTTATTTCAGATCCCCAATATCTGATTTTTTCTCCGTAGTAGTCCTCTAAGTCATCTTTCCAATTTTATAAGGACCCAATTTTCGATTCTTCAAAGAGAGTTATACCCCAATCTCTCACAATGCCCTAGTTATGGACTATTATTTCTACCGAGCAAACTTGTATCGACGTGCCACGTGTCACCGTTTCTTCAATAGGCTCTAAATTGATAGAGAAAAAACTAAAGTCTATGAAATATCCGCCACATTTTACACAATTCCAATCCGACACTGTGAGAGAGAGTTATGACGATTTTCCCAAGGCCACTTTCTTTGAGATGAATTTCGTGAGCCTCGCAAAAAACAGATCGACTATTGCATCATATCTCCGAAACTATTGCGCACCTTGGATCTGAAATTTTCGCGCAGCTTCTCGTGATTTCGTCGCTCATAAAAATTTCAGATTGTGAACCTTCGAGAAACAAATTAGAGTGAAAATGCTACCGCGGACTCGCTTCGTATGGCGAAATCCTCGCATGAGGAGGATATGAGGATCACAATTTATATAAATGCGTAGGTTGGAGAGGGGCTTCAACAAGTGAACGTGAGAGGGATTTTAGGATCGTAAAAAATATTAATTATGACTTTTCAATGACCCATGCCACAACCCCATGGGGTTTTTAGCTCACTAATCGTTACAAACTTCAAACACAATATTTCTCAAACCGTGAAGAATTACGTGGCATGCCATATATCACCGAAACATCTTGACAAGTAGAAACCATAAAAATCCTTATTGACCTAGAATATATTAATTTGGTAGGTCAAAATTCCCTTGCAATATTGGGTTAGCCCCTAGTGTCGTCGTGTCGATATCAATGACAACCGCCGATCAACAAGAGGAGGACGTTGCACAACCCAAAGGTTGTGGAGAATATTCGTGCATTAATAGAAAGCCGCATAACACGACCCAATCTACCTCTCAGAGGTCAAGGATGTGCAATAACCTATACAAGTATAAAAAATGCACCGAAAGAGAAATGCGATTGCCTATGCATTAGTGACTACGAGATGAGTTAGGTTATTTTGGTTCCGGGTTAGATGCGAACGTATTACTTAAACAAACTTGGAAATGAATGGGAGAGTCTAAGTTGGTCATTCACTATTCGAATCGCGCATTGAAAATCAACAAAATTCATCTCGCTAAGAAGGTTATCTAAAATTACTGGTGGATATCGTAGAGTAAAGGCTCAAGCCGACTTTGAAGTAATATAAATTGTAGAAGATGCGAACCTCACCCTACGCTCTTATGGTTGACCGGGCTACAGATATGGGCGATATCATCAACCTAAAAAGAGAAGTGATGGTGTTTGAGAATACCCGTACAAGAGTGATAGTACCATTAGATCCCGCGGAAGGTGAACGATATACAAGAAAGTGCAGTGAGCGATGAAGAGGAGGTGGATCACATTTACAAGTTGGATCGCATGGGACAAAGATTGGATCAACCCCACTTGCCGAAAGGAGTACTTTTTTGGGAAAAAGACAAAGTGAATGCTTCTCTAACTCGATGGGGAGATGAAGAATTGGAAAACTGTTGCATGATGTCTCGCATCGCGATGTTTTTGAGTCACAAGGGAATTCCGTTGCATTTCCTCGCAGGTAAGACACTCACCTTACTTTGATGGTTCGGTAGCATTGGAGGAATTTTTGGTGAGCGTTCGAAGTCGAGGGTCCTAGAGAACGAAGGATATGGGTGCTTAATCTAGCGATGCATGCACGTTCCGTGAAGATGGTGGGAGACACACAAAGGGGAATTCCAGGATCCGGAGTGGGATCGTTAGGACATGATGCTCCTCCGATTTGAGGCCCTTAAAGGTGCAAAGCCGAGATATTCCTTGCCCAGGGACCCGCGTAAACACTTTATGGCCCTCGGATCAAAGCTAATGGGGTGATTGGGCTATGGAAGGATGGGTTCACTTTTTCATTCATGCGTTAGGTCCAATCTCGACCGCGTGGTACTCCGGATGCGGAGCTACATCAAGACACCCGCCACCGGGAAACTTCCGAGGGATGAATTCATAGGGACATTTTTGACTCATAGCGGTTAGAAGAGCTCGACGAAGCTACAGTGGTATAGATACATTTTTGTTTAAAGAACCTAGCTCCACCCAAGCATTCGGTGTCGACATGGGAATCACAGACAGCAAGATATTGTCAACTCACTACGTATTGGAAAGGGAAGAAAGTGAAGAAGACTCGTGGTCCGCTTCTTATCCTCGAGTCGCAAGGAGAGCCCTCACACAGACCCCGCCGCAAGAGGTGGATGTCACTAAGCTCTCTCAAAGCCGCGTGAAGTCAATATTGGGATGGAGGAACATCCTAAGTTGGCTAAAGATTGGGGACCATTGGGATGAAAACACAAAAGCAAAGTGGCCGAGTTACTCACCTAGCACGAGTACTTATTCCCAAATTTTTTTCGTGTTCAAAGGGGATCATGAGGGATCAGGGAGTCATGGCCCACTCTCAAACCTATTGCTCCCGCTCGGTGAAACAATCACCCTATAGGGTTGAACCCAAAATATACAAAAAGTCAAGGAAGAACTTGATAAAATGATTGCCGCAGTATCATCGAACCCCGTTGAACAAATGCCACCGGGTTAGCCTAATGGTGGTTTAGGATAAAAAAGGCTAAAGGGGGAGATTTGGATCTATGTGGACCTACACAAGCAAACCCATGCCTCGTGTTCATGACCCATTCCCTACACCATTCTCGCATAAAATTTTGGATAGCATGGGGATAGGAAGCATACCTTACGATGTGATTCTCGTGTACCATATGATTAGAATTGTTTTAGGACCACAACAAAACCACGTTCACCGCCAGCGGGGATTTTTTCGCATACTATCATGCCATTTGGTCTCACGAATGCCCCCGCTATTTTTTCGTCAGTAGTGGTTGTGGTGTTTAAATAATTCATCCACAAGTTCCTGGGAAGTATATTTTCACGATTGACTGCTCGTTCGTGAAGGCACACGTATCCAACTTGCGCATGATGTTGGATGCCTGGGCCGAAAGCACTAGATTTCTTTAAAACATCAAGAAGTGTATTCGTGTACCCTGGTATCCCGCTCGCCATATAGTTTGTCGAATAAAAGTGATGGTGGATCTTGCCAAAATTGCGCATCATCAACTTGCCGCATATTTTATAGGCTCTATCAACCCACCAGAAAGAAGATGGGTGCGACCACACCATCGCCACTAACTACGTAACCAGGTGGGTTTTCCGGCTATTGCCAGTAGGGCGAGATTGCATCATGGATATCGCTTCGTATTTCATCTTTTTGGAAATGCATCTTGACTAGACTTGGATGTTCAAGATCTCATGAGCATGAGGTACGCACTTTGCGTTTAACGAAACAATCTGGTGATTTGACCAACGTAGTTCCGAATCCATCATGAAAAAAGCAACGTATCATCCACAGACAAATGGTGCGGCTGTTTTGTAACCTCGGGAGCAAGCACCGACAAAGGTAAATCTCCAATCGCAATTGGGGTGTGTATCCCATCAGCTTCTTTGGGCTTATCTAACCACCGCAAAAGCTAAATCGAAAACTCCCTTAGGGGATGGTCTATGGCAAGGAGGTCACATGCCAATGGAGTACATTATTCTCAGTCCACGTATCGCAAGAGCGATGAAGACAAGTACTTAATATCACAGGAAGAGCGCTAGCGTAACTTATCTTCTTTGGGAGGAAGATCGGTTCTCGGCCACTTCACTGCCAGTGTATGGCCCGCGATAAAGCCTAGCATGATCGACATATTTTCCAAAATAAATTTGCGAAGGGATGACTGGTGTCCTTATATGATATCTAGTTTACAAAACATCCTTAGGGAAGTTTTTACAGCATTGGCTTGGCTCCATACCACAAGTGACCGCCGATGGTGGAGCTGTTTCTACCGGCCACCCTACGCGGTGATGTGTCGCCACATATGTCAATGGTAGTCGACTCAAACCCTATCGGATCAAATGACTACATGGTTTTATAGTTGTGCAGCAAAGATGATGAACTCACTATCATAGCTTACCGAGACAAGTCACAACACACAGTCGGGGCCGTTGAATGTGGTCTCCTACAAAGCCGCGAAACTCGGTCTTATTCGTATATTTTTTATTATATTTAGTCTAACGCAGGGGTTTTGGGGTGAGTCAAATCCCCCAAAGCATTGTAAATGGGGCTCATGGTGGCACTGCGAGTCCGGTAAACCACGCTTTCTGCACTATTGGATGCAACAAAGCAAATAGTATAAGTAGTTGAACCTTTTTTGAGTTGTAGGACAAAGCAAGAATGACAAGAGATTAAGCCAAGTGCGAATCGACAGATCTCGGTCAGGGGTGTTAGGTAAGGAATCCTACTACCGTGTTTGTGAAGGACCCTCATCCCGCCGTGTACAGACTTCGTTGTCGTGTGCCAGTTGGGTTTTTGGGCATTGTAAGTAGATTCAAAAGATTAATGAATGGGAAGTATCATGACTATCGAATTCACCGGACTTATCATGATATGAATATGTGAAATTTGACGGCTTAATATATGCTGTTGTGTCATTGATTTAAGCTTCTAACATACTTTGTGTTACCTATTTATGTCATGGATCTGGTTTGTCTGCTTTATTTCATACAAGAACACCCGGAATAGATGCGTATCATACATGAGTTCGCGGATCCGTTGACCGTGAGTACGTCGTTAAATACGTACAAGGGAATTTGTAGATATAGGATCCGTGATACAAGATCTCATCACTCTGGCGGGTGAACACATCTTTGCTTGACTTACCTACCCTCTCCTGTGGTGTGGCATTTGCTCCTAACACCCACCCATACTACTGTGTGAGACTTTGGCTCGCGCAAGATGTCACTACCAAAAGGGCCAAGAGGCATATGGGTTTGTTGGAAAACCTTGAAAATCCAAACTCGGGTCGTAGACCTCGAACCAACAAGGTGGGAAAGCCAACACAAAGAAATTTCACTTAGTTAAATGGTCCATGGTTCGAGCCCCTAGTAACTATGGTGGTATTTAATCTCAAGGACCCCACCTTGCCGAATTATGCTTTAAGGAAGATTAGTTTGGAAACTAAAAAATAATCCGAATTCTTGGTGGGCTCAAATTTCGGCACAACAAAATACATTGAGAAAATGGACTCGACCTCAATAAGAATAACCCCAAATTTGGAAGCTTATCATTTCATCCTCTCCTTTGATTAATTCTAACATCAAAAAATTTCGTTTTTAATGGTGAATCTATCAATTTGGTAGGAAGCCATTATGAAGAATGATTCGTTGATTCAAACTCTTCAATGATGTAGTTAAGCCCAGGAATATATGCGTAGGGAAAGAATAATTACCTCGGTATACATCTTCTAAAGCTTTGAGGATGATCATATGGATAAATTGGAAAATTGTTGGCCTTCCTTGCCATTTGAGGCCTTCCTCTGGGAGTCATTGGAATAGAAATTGATCGGGATGTGCGCCAATCATTCGACTTACCGTAAAACTGTTGATGGAAATATTTGGTCTATTCACTCAAAGAATGATACATCGAGTTTCTTCAATCTAGAACTCCCCAAGGCTTCTATCCTGAGGAAAATATGGCCCCCAAATGTTATCACCAAAGTTAATATATTTTGTTGGCTTTTGGCACATAGGAAAATTATAACTTTAAATTAAGAAAAAGAGGAATTCAGGATCTTTTGATGTCTTTGCACTCTATAAATCTCAGATTTACATTCATCCCTCACCTATTTCTGTGAGTGTCCATTTTCCATATTGGTCTGATTCTGCTTTAGGACAACATTAATTCAAGAATTAAGTGGCTCTCCCTTCAATCCCAAACCGAGTTCTTAATATCATCCTGACCGCCTGGGTGTACCGTGTATTTGTTGGAGTACCCAGAATTATAGAATTACACAAAATTAGAATCAATTCCGACCTTCCAAATTAGTTACTTTATAAGCCTCTTCTTTATTCCTTGAATTAAATCTCGTCCTCGTTATTTGCAGAACTTCACTTTGCTGAAGATGTTTCTCCTGCCTCTTCCCCAGCCACCAAAGATGCTCATGAAAATTCATATCCCTTCCGAAGTACAAAATCCAATGATAAAGCTACCACAGTTCATTCCCTTAACTAAAAGCATGAAAACAAAACAAAATAAGTGGATACGTACCTTGATGGGTCCTCCAAGAGGAAACTAGTGGTGAGGGGGGACGTCGGCTTTAACTCGGGCGTAAATGTTGAAGCCAAGTATTCACGGGTTTAGGAAGAGATCCAACAATGAAGCAAAACGGCAGGTCTCACAAAGCCCCATACAGCAGGTCACCACAAAGGCAGAAGAATTCCTATGATTTTAGGGTTCTCTTCAACATTCAACATTTAAAATTTTACATCCTCCAAAAGGGAACTTCTTGCCAAGAACTTCCAAAGAATCAAAGAATTATTGGAAGCCCTCCACAACATGGGATTTGCATCACATTTTGCTAGCCAACAACCTGAGGCAGTAAAATATAGAAAACATGTCATGCTCCTTCACATAAACAACCTTATTATAATGAATCCAAATCCAAATGCATTATTCTCAGGGGTTCACTAGTCTTGTGGCTCGATGATAAGGTATTTTGATCTACGTATCAAGGTAGATAATTTTGCATTTGGTCTCATCATATACTCTTCTTTAATTAATTGGATACCCTCATAACTACTCTCACACTAATAATGAGACAACCATCCCTCGCATAGCACCATGATTATTCGTTGGAATTCCATCAACAAAGTATGTGTCTTGTCTTGGTCGCTCTCGACATGTCGTGTCCGTATATTCGGGGCCCTCGCATGGACAAAACATCACTCCTCGCATCCGCTCTTTAGCGAAGGGAAATTTCTTCCGATCATGAAATAATGAGGAAATTAGAGCATTTACAAGGGAAAAAATTCCTAAACAAATGGAGCCCCCCCCCCCCCCCCCCCGTGATGACAAGAATGGAGGTGATAAATTTTCTAAGGGCCTCCCCAGAGTATTCTCTCAGTTTCTTCGACTCGGTTCTATTTGATGGATTTTGATATCTTTCGCTTCTTTCACTTCCACTGCAATTTGCTGGAAATTCCTTGCACAACATTCTTTCGACCTCTTCTAATTGCAGTCCTTCTAGGTTATGATTGTAATATCATCATTTTGTCCATCTTCTGCTCCAGCACCGTGGTCAGAGGTGGGCATCTTGAGCCTGATGCTTGTCTTCCTTCCTTTACCTGGGTAGGTTTCCAACAGCTCACAGAGCTTGACCTGTCCCTGTTCCGCCCAGGTTATTTGAATCTGCTTAGATTTTCTTGGATCATCCACTGGGATGGAGGCTGTTATTTTAATAAATTGGGGTTCTTTCTGTTTGGAACTGAGAAAGCATTTGTTTCATCATAAGTCAACAAGAGCAAGAGATGCCTGCAATGCTTATGTTAACAAATTTTTTCAATATTGTGGAGTGGGATAGTCTAGTTTAAAAATAAGTTAAACCATAGCCCCCACTACCAAAATCTAGGTCGACAATTACTACAAAATGAATCCTTCATAGGAAAACCCATGTTCTCAATGTTTCTCTACCTACAAATCCCTCTAGAAGGTTTACCGTGAGCTACAAATCAAGTTATGTCAATTGACCCATTCTCACATAGAATGAAAAAAGAGTTGTAGACGTCAAACTCCAATTTTCCTCGGATCGTATGATGAAATGGACGCGCTAAGAAGCATGATATCGCAGTTTCATTTGAAGGAATCTCCAAGGGGAGCGTATGCTCGTCATCGTGGATGTCGCTGGAATCGAATTTTAACCTTAACTGCCTTTCACTACTAACACTAGTGATAGTTGTATTGCTCTAAATTTTTTAAATGTTTGCTTCATAAGTCTTAAGTTATGCACTAGTCTTATTAGTGTTCGTATAATTGTCTAGGGAAATTACCGTAAAATCTATGTTTCCCCGTAGTTAGATGTTGGAGGCAGATAATATGAATGCTCAAATTGGTTTTTCTCTTCGGAAGATGTATCTCCGGTTTTTTATAGCTATGAATCGATACGTATTTAATAAACAGATACTCATTTAAAAAGAAAAAAAAATATATTTTAAATAACCTTTCTTAAACTAATGGAGGTTGTATACAATTAATTTTGAGACACTTCTCCTCAAATCAAATCTAAGGTTCCTAAGATTTTATGTGGATAAACTTTTGAAAACATAAGAACTCCTTCAAATTTAAGGATATAATATTATTAATAGGAGGCATGTCCCCGATAACAAAATGTTTTTAATGCATAAAAAATTACAAAAGGGAATCATTTTTCCTAGTGATTTAAAAAAATCTAATCAAATTTAACTAATATTTCTCCAAGTTTGAGGAAGAATTTTGTAGTAAAAACTCAAAGCTTATTATTAGATATATTATCATAATGTAACAAATAAATATCGTGCAATATTTGTTCTATAACTAATCAAATATTACACATTAATAATAATTGTCATATGACTGTCACACAATATTTATTTCTTACATGATATAGAAAACCATAGGATTTCGTATGCTTAATGCTCATGGGAAATCCTATGGGAATATATTTCTTCAAGGAAATATAGAAAAGTTATGCTTATAATATGAAATAGATTTATTCTACCTACATTCTAGTTACATGGGAATGGAGAGGAATCGTTGACCTAAACTCTCAAGGCCTGAATCCCATATTCATCTCAACAAGCAATTTGGCTTATATGCAAACCCTTGATTATAAGTGTAACAACCCTCCTGTTAAGTTTTCAGTGTAAATAATTTGAACCACAGCCATGGGACATGTATTCCAAGCTCAATGGAGGGGAAGCACTATATTGGGAATAACTTTTGTTTTATTATTGGCTATGGAATTTGGCATTGGCATTGGAAAATATAAAAGGAAATAAATGGAAATTTAATAATGTAACAAAGCAAAAATAGGAGAAAAAGGAAGATGAAGAGACAAGAATATGCATGCAAGGGAAAATGAAGGAAAAGTAAAGGAGAAAGAAAAGAAAAACGAAACAGAACATTCCCGCGCACTTGGAATTCTTTCTTCTTCGCTCTACCCCCCGAAGTAACATATTGGAAACAATGAAAAGTAAAGTGGATGTATAGGGTTCTCGCTAGCATTCATTTGGTTGGTCGAATTGTGTACTTCTCAAAAATTGTGTTAACAACAATGACATTATTTAAGTTCTCCGCTCTCTTGGCCCCCAAGTTCATCCTCCTTAGGCTTGGTGGCCTTATTTGCACTTTTATGGGAAGGTGGGAAAGTGAAAACAAAGAAATTTCACTTAGTTAAATGGTCCATGGTTCGAGCCCCTAAAATGCATGGGGGTATGTGTCTTCGAAGGACCCCGCCTATTGAATTATGCTTTGGAGCAAGATTAGTTTTGAAACTAAAAAATAATCCAAATTCTTTGGTGGGCTCAAATTCCGTTGTGTAACCACCTTCCAAAAAATAGAAGAAAAGAGATATCAACGCCTTAGAAATAAGCTACTTCGAGGGGGAACCTCCAATACATTACATAAATTCACAATTCTTGGATGATCCAATTTACAAAACCTCCTTTCTATATATAGGAGTCCATGGGGCTACAATGTAATCCTAGTGGGCCACAATGTAATCCGGCCGACCTAACAATAATAATTTAAGGGCACAATAATAACAAAATGGGGGTTACAAGGGTACAATAATAACAATAAGGGGGTCTACACTAACATAACAAGGGGCTATACTATTAATATAGGGACTTAACATGCCTCTCCTTCAAACAAGTGTTGTCTCCTCAACGCTTGATTATTTCTTGATGCTTCTGTATAAAATTCCCCATCCTTCCATGTGAAATATTCTTACAGAAATTTTCTTCCACTTGGCCGAGATATTATGAAATTGATCGTACTTGTCGATTTCTTTGTTTCTATGACTTCTACAACTTCTTTCGATGTGATGTTGATCTTCTCGTTGTTTCATTAGATTCGCACCAAAGTTGGGTTATCTCTTTGGAGAGTTGGAGAACTTGTTGTTGATGCTAGATGTGATCTTCCATTAATTTATCATCCATAATTTCTATTATTTGATCCTTCAAACCATCCAACTTAGCCTCCATTTTTGCTTTTAAACCATCTATTTCATCTTCAATTGCTCTTCGTAAGATTGAAACTTGTTGCACTCTTGGTAATTCTAATTTTGATATCTCATATTGCAATTCCACCTCTCATGCGTCATAGTACAGCTTTCAAGGGCTTAATGGGTATGGAATTATTTTTTGGAGGCATAATAGAACCTAATATCGACACAAAAATTCTTCAATATGCCCTTGGAATCAATTCAACTTGATTCTTCAAACAAGACTTACGCAATTCGGAAAAAACAATACACACCTTTTTCTTGCTTTTGAGGAGCTCGATATTCAAATTGGATTATCTCTGTGATTGTGGCCCTTAAATATTTGAAATTAAGCACTAAAGTATCCCTATGAATTCTCTTTTGAATGCCACAGGTCTGACCTGATTTGGATTCTCCAAGAAAAAGTTGTGTCCAATTCCCACAATGACCTAATTATGGACTGGTTCAGTAGAGTGAACTTGTAGGACTTGCCACGTGTCACTGTTTCATCCTTTGTCTCTGAAATTGATACCCAAGAAACTACATTCCGTTTAATTTCGACCTATTTTTATGGCACTCCAATCCGATTCCCAGAGAGATAGTTATTGAAATTTTCCCACGATCACCTCTTTGAGATGAAATTCAGGAGCCTGAAAAAGCACTACCTTCCAAAAATCATATCTCCAAAAATATTGCGAACCAAGCTCTGAAATTTTTTGATGAATTTCCTCAAGATTTTAGCTTCGCACCATATGAATTTTAGATTCTAAACCTTCATATAAAAAACGTTATAGCACAAATGCCACGATGACTTGTTTAGGAGCCTGAAAAAAGACCTAACTTCCACAGATCATATCTCCGAAAATATTGCGAAAGAAGCTCTGAAATTTTTAGGCAATCTTCCTCAGGATTTCAGCTTCGTACCCTAAAAATTTTAGCTTCTGAAACTTTATAGAAACAAATTTATAGCGAAAATGCCACGATGACCTGTTTGGAGAAGCGAAACCCTAGAATCCAAACCTCTGATACCAAATGTTGTGTAACCAGCGTCAAAAATAGAAGAAAAGAGATATCAACGCCTTAGAAATAAGCCACTTCTAGAAACTCAATACATTACATAAATGCACAATTGGATGATCCAATTTACAAAACCTCCTTTTTCTATATATAGGAGTCCATGGGGCTACAATGTAATCCTAGTGGCCACAATGTAATCCTAGCCGACCTAACAATAATAATTTAAGGGCACAATAATAAAAAAATGGGGGGTTACAAGGGTACAATAATAACAATAAGGGGGCTCACACTAACATAATAAGGGGCTATACTATTAATATAGGGATTAACAAATTTTCACAACAAAATACATTGAGAACATGGACTCCTACTCAATAAGAATAACTCCCAAATTTGGAAGCTTATCGTTTCATCCTCTCCTTTGAAAATTCCAAGTAATGGTGAACCTATCAAACACCCATGAAGCCATTATGAAGAATGATTCGTTCATTTAAATAAATGATGGAAAGGCTCTAAGGGAATATATGCAAAGGGCAAGAATAATTCACCCTTGCGTACATCTCCCAAAGCTCCTCGAGGATGGACTCGTGGATAAATTGGAAAATTGTTGGCCTTCCTTGCCATTTGGAGGCCTTCCGGGAGTCATTGGAATAGAAATTTACTGGATGTGCCCCAATCAATCGACTTCATCGTCAAATTAGGATGGGAAAGTCGGTCTATTCACTCAAAGAATGATATAATGTGTTTTCCTTTTCAATCTAGAATTCCCCCAAGGCTTCTATCGAGAGCAGTAACATGGGCCCCTAATGTGATCACCAAAAGTTAATATATTTTTTTGGCTTTCGGGTACATATGAAAATTATAACTTCAGAAAATTTAAGAAAAGAGGAATTTAGGGTCCTTTGATGTTCCCACTCTATCAAGCCCCAGACGAGACCATCCTCACCTATTTCTAGAGTGTCCACATCGGTCTGATCATCGCTTTAGGACACATTAGTTCAAGAATTAAGTGGCTCCTTCAATCCAACCGAGCTCTAAGATTGTGTGGATCGCTCTCCCAAAATTTAATTGTTGGAGTACCTAGAATTATAGGAATTACGCAACATTCCAAAATTAATTTGACCTTCCAAATTAGTTACTTTATAAGCCCTCTCGTTATTCCTTGAATTAAATCTCGTCTCGTTATTCGCAACTTTACTCCGTTGAAGAGGTCGCCCTTCTTCCCTAGCCACCAAAGATCCTCATGACAATCCATCTCCTCTCAAGTACAAAAGCCCATGATGGAAGCTATGATGTTCATTCCCTGAACTAAAAACATGGAAAATGCAAAAAAAGAAGTGGATATTTCACTTTGATGGGTCCTCCAAGAGGAACCTAGGGGTGGAAGGGGAGGGGAGGGATTTATTTTAATCCCGATAGAAATGTTGAAGCTAAGTGTTCACAGTGGTTTAGGAAAAGATCCAACAATCAAGCCAAACCGTATGGTCTCATCCAAGAGGCTCTACATGGAAAAATACAAAGGGGTAGAATAATTTATGATTTAGGGGATTCTCTCTCTAACGATTCAACATTTAAAATTTAACAGGATTCCAAAAGGAAACTCTCTTGCTAAGAACTTTCAAAGAATCAAAGAATTATTGGAAGTCTTCCACAACATGGAATCAGACGACATTTTGCGAGCTAACAACCTAGAGGTAGACAATATAGAAAACATGTCATGCTCCTTCACATAAACAACATTATTATAGTGAATCCAACCAAATTCATTATTCCTTAGGGGTTCACTAGTCTCGTGGCTCGATTATAAGGTATTTTGATCTGCGCATCAAGGTAGACAATTTCGTATTTATCCCATCCTATACTCTTTGATTAATTGATACCCTCAAAAATTCTTCCCCAATAATCAATAATGAGACAAACCTCCTCGCACGACACCATGATTATTCGTTGTAATTCCATTAGCAAAGTATGTGTCTTTTCTTGGTTGATCTTGACATGTTGTGTCTATATATTCCAAATATGCACAAAACATCACTCCTTACATCCAGCCTAAGTGAAGAGAAATTTCGCTGATCATGAAGTAATGATGAAATAAAAGCATTTCTGGGTGAAACAATTCCAAAATCAATGGAGCTCAAGTGGGATGACAAAGAATGGAGGTGTTAAATTTTTCTAGGGGCCTCCAAGGAGTGAGTTTCCTTCTCTATATCTTCTCGATTTAGGTTCTATTTGATCTTTGGATTTGATATCTTTGGGTTTCTTCATCTTCCAATCATGGCGTCAAGAACCCTCCTTAGCAAGATCTCTTTCGCAGCTCCTCTCGATTCCGCCCTTCTCGGTGTTGGTGATCAGGGTGGGCACATCATTTTTGTTCATGGGACTTCTAGCGTTCAGCATCATGGGCTCGCAGGGTAACTTGATCTTGATAAGCTCGTTCTCTCCCCTATTTTCGGTGGCTTCGCTATACCAAGGTAGTTTGACCTCATTCTCATCAATTATGTTGGTTTCTAATCCGTTTGTCGAGATTACCTTCTTGGATCATCAATCATGGAAGAGGTCACATGCTTGTAATTGGAAATTGGGGGGTTCTTTCAAATGCACTAGATAAAATTATTTCTTTCATCCAAGTGTAAGTAAACAAGAGCAAGAGACGTTTCATATCATTTCGCCACCTTTCACATTTATTGAGTAGATAGTTCATTTGCAATAAGTTGTAACCATATTCCTCAATTACCAAAACTGGCCGACAATTACAACAAAAAAAATGAATCCTTCATAGGAAAACCAATGTTCTCAATGTTTCTCTACTCATAACCCTTCGGAAGGTTGGACCGAGCTACAAATCAAGTTATGTCAATTGACCCATTCCCACACAGGGTTGGAAAAAGAGTTGTAGACCCTCAAACTCCAATTTTTTTGACCGTATGATGATGTGGACGCACTAAGAAGCATGATATCAGAATTTCATTTGAAGGAATCTCAAGGATATATGCTCGTCATCGTGGATGTTAGTTGGAATCGAATTTTAACTCACTTGTCTTCTATACTAGCAACTAGTGATAGTTGTCTTCGTTTACTTTTTTGAAAATGTTTGCTTCTCCATAAATGAGCTGAGTTATGTAATTAGCATTATTAGTGTTTTTTGTATACCTTCCAGAAATTACTCTTAAAAAGCATGGTTCTTGTAGTTAGATGTTGGAGGCAAGATAATGTAATATCCCAAAATGGGAACAACTACAACAAATAGAATATTTTGTGATATTCTAAAGTTGAGGCTCAAAAATCATGAGCATGGAAATGTAGAGCAGCTCATTAGATGTAAAAAATAACTTCTCACCAACAGATGAAAGAGCCTCTAAAGAAGTAGATGCACAATATTCTCCTTCTCAAGTGGGGAAATGCGTAACATAGTAAGTACAAACAACCGTATTCATAAAATAACGCTATACAAGTGAGAAATGTGGACTTGGATCCCTTAGAATACATGATGAAAAAATTCACATGCAGATTAGAGGTGAAACAAATCACTCTTAGCCAACATATACAAACATCTCCCCCCAAGTCAATATGTCTCCAAATAAGCCCAAACCCCATAGCCCAGCTCATGCATAAAGTATTGAAGAAAGAAAAATGTTATTTTTATGAGGGTTTATGCATCAAATGATGTGACAAAATTTATATGGAGTATATAATGCATCAATGGCTAAGAAAATGGATATTCCTCCCTTTTATACAAAAAATAAGAGTAACTCGGAAAGGGTTTCTTGAGAGCACAATGTAAAAAAATGCGTATCCGGGCAGATATGGATCCTAGAATGCGCTTTTACTACAACACCGAATACATGTGACTAAAATATACAAGTGACAGAGAAAAGAATGAAGTGCCGAGAGTCAGAGAGAAGTTGGCCTTTTCTCCAAGTAATTAGCTCACAAGCAAGGGATCAAAACCCCTCAACCGCTTCTCCGGGAAAAAATGATGTAGTTTCCCAATAAACCGCACCGTAGTGGATGGGAATTGAGTTGGCCACTTTCCAAGATGTCAAACAAGCTCCGGGACCTCCTCGTACGCATCTTGAAAAGTAAGGGGAGTCCCCTCCTTCCGAAAGATAAGCTCGGTGAGCCGAAAGTTGTGAGTCTCCCACCGCAACACCTCGCAACACAATGTCCCCCCATACAGAATACCGTGGTTGAAGGAGGATGCTAGGCCACAAGCCCAAATGTGGATAATTAAGAAAATAACTCTCTAAGAGATCACTCATCGAAGGAGAAGGAATTCCCAAGGTGAACTGTGGCCGAACAACACCGTAACTCCGTTAAATCACAAGAAACCGCAAATAGTCCGAGCAGCATCAAAATCAATAATCCATAAGCTAACCCAAAAATTCTACCATATTCCTCCTTATAATTTTTATGAGCCTCCCTCACCTTTGGGTCCCACCTATTAGGCTTACAACACCATGTGAATACTCTCCTCCAAAACTCGCGCCTCGTCTTCTCACAAGCCACATCCTCTTAGGTAACAGCTATTGACTCTGGTCAAAATCGATCGAATCAACATGATCCTTCTGTTCGCACGTGGGAAGTGAAACACAAACACCGTTATCCTTTCACACACCAAGAGGAATTTTATGTCAATACAAGTTAAATGTGGGGTCCTTTTCCCATTTATTCATCTACTAGGTGCAAAAAATCAAAATTCAATATTCCTATAGCTGTATGCGAATTTTAGGAACATTACGCTCCTCCCTCCCAAATGTTTCTTGTCCCTGCTAACCCGCTTAAAATAGAACCGGAAAGTCTCCTTCCCTCCTCCCCCGTAGCACCCTTATATGACGAGTTCTCCAAATAATAAGATGTTGCTCCGACAATGAAAACTCCATAGTGCCTCACCCAAGCAACAAATCAACATTTGGTGCACATCCCAAATGGATATCCTCATGGAAAAGTAACATGCTAAAGAAGATAACTATGTGTTGTCTAGAGGTCCTTCGGGAAGGCATGGAGTATGGAATGCATGAGAAATCCTCATTCCCAAGTGAAACCTCCACCCCAAGCTATCATCCATATGAAATGAGTCACCCTCCGGGAAAGATGGGAATTCATGAAGAATCTCCTCCACCTTTGGCTCGAAGTGTAGGTGGGATGAATAAATGAACATGATAGGAAAGAGGGCTCATCCCACGCCGTCCTCTCGACTTATGATAAGTGTAGAGGGCATGTCGATCTTGGCTGCAAAGCATGATTGCCCTCCAATGGCAAGAAGAAGATTGAGTCTCCAAGGACCCTCCTCCAAAGTAATGAACCATGCCAACCCAAACCATTCCACAAGATGAATGGCACATCATCACCAAGTGCATCCAAATCAGAAAATGGCTGAAATTTGTGTGCAATTTCCTGATGATACACATGGTCTCTCGCTGGATATAGCCAGCCCTCTCAACCCATTTATCTGCATCAAATGGCAAGTTGTCTTTCAAGGAATTTCCAGCCATGCATAGCCGGCTCATCTACTATGAAGTAGTAAGCATCAATATATATCAAATATGTACAATCAAAAAACAATGAAACACTTGCCCAAGGTTATGTATAGATGGGCTACCATCATTACAAAAACATTGGCCCTAAAGTGACTATGAAACCCAAAAATACTCTTGCTCTCTTATGGAGCAATGCACCGTTCAAACATGGTGAGAAGATACAACACTAATGGAGTAATAAAAAGCACATAAATGTCCTTCTTACCATGCATGGTGAGTAGGCCGAAAGTGAGGTCCATGTATAAGTCCCCCCATGAGGATCTCCTCAAAAATTTCAAGAAGAAGGGATACATATACTCCTTGGAACATTCCATTAATAAGAACACACTCCCATGTGACAATGTTGTAGCCTTAGAAATAAGGTCTTCCATAAATCTCCTTTTACATTACATATGCCAAAGCCATCCACCATCATGCCGCTATGTGAGAAGATATTCTTCCTACATGGAAGTCCTCGCATAACCCTACAACAAAAAGGGTAGCTCTCCCCGCACCATGAATGTGCCTTCTCTCTCTCTAAAATATCATGAAAAGTATGGGAAAATTCTACCCATACTGTTTCCTGTCAACCAAAGAAACCATGCCTCCTTCTTATGCATTCCTCTCTTGAGATACCAGGAATGAGATAAGAAAATCAAAAAACTTTGGGTGGTACCCATATTCATCCAATAGAAACCAACGTAGGTCATCTCCTCCTCGCTTTAGATCTAGATGGCAGTGGTTTACATGCCACTCACTTCTGTCGACCTCATCATTCCACCAAGGCTGAAGGTGAAGTGTATACTTAGTGCTTTAGGGAAGCACCCATCATGCCGTAAGACCCTCCTTAGCCCATCAAGGGAGTGGCCATTCTTGGAGAATAGTTCCTCGCTTCATAGTTGGCTACGAAGTTTATAAGGTAGGACAATTCTCTTAGGAGTCATTGGGTGGTACGCAAGGCGTAAAGTAAAAGAATGCATGCAATCATAAAACAGAATGTGATTGACATAAGCATGCTTCTTACCCAAGGTATCCGCGTTATCGTAATAGTCCCTCCCTTTTATAAATGTATCATCACCGTACAAGGTTGAGAGAACACTTTGCTCTTCCATCAAGGAGTTGCCCCAGAGGGCTTCTTCCATGAGGAGACATCAAGGCATATATCATAATAGAAATATGTATGGACTGGGATGTGTCTTGGGCTCGTCTTGCATAGATCTCCATGCATTCTTAGTACATCAATATTTTGAAATAAAGAGGGGGTAAATGTTTTTTCCCAATGAATTTTTCCTCCTCTTCATCTCCCCGCATTCAGATCTCACCATATGATATCGATGGCACATGCTGCTCATGGATTGTGCCATACTGATAAGTAGACTCTTTGGAACTCCTTGCAAGAATGCAAGAGCTTCTCTTCTTGAGCACGTTCTTCTTCTCCTTCATTGAAATGCTAGAGATGCCTTTGTCATGACTGCTACCGTCACCCCTAGCCTTTTCTCCAATGGTGGAAAATTCCTCATCAACAATAGGAGACTCAGATCTTCGCCTACCCTTGAAAGAGGAATCTTCATGCCTTCCTCCGAGAAGGAAGACCCTTCATCCAAATGTGGATGCTCTCTAATCATTTACTCGTTTGGTATCTTCCCAATGAAGACTACCAATCTCCCAAAACATTTCTCTCCTTACACCTCATGGGGAAGTTGAAATGTAAACTCCTTGAGATCTTTTCAGAAAGACCTTCCTCATCAATGATCCTCTTGATCCAAAAGAATCCAAGTGTGATGAAGGCCAAACACCAACAAAAGTGGCACAACACTCATCATGCCTCCCACCATCTTGCACCCCAACTCCTCATGCCGCATGCAACTCAACAGGTACAAGGGGATGAATGTTCATCCCCCGTCCTCGGATAAATCCCAAATCGCACAACACCGTGCAATCTTGTTATTCTTGGTGAGCCTTTGGGAACCTCTTGCATAGATGCAAGGGTTCCTTTCTTCAATGTGTTGGCTGATCCAATTACTACGGCGTATGGCCGCCCTCCATGAATGTGGACAACGCCGGTACAAGGCTCCTCAAATGGAGAAGAGGACTTCTCCTCCTCCGATCTCCTACCGCCCAATCTTCTGATTATCTAATGAGTGAAATCAGAAAAAGTAGGTACTCTTGCATGAATTCCATGGCTGAACCACCAAGAGCTTGCCTTTCCCTCTGCGTCACCGAGATCTCCACACATCCTCTTTCTCCACCGATCGGATGGTAGGAAAAATGCTTCTAGCTTCATTACCCAAGTTCCCCGCCGCACACTTGAGTGATCCATCAAATGTAGACAATAAAAATATATTGCCTCTTATCATTTTCACCGCATGGTCTTATTTCCTCTCTCGCCTGAATAAATTGAAGGAAAATTCAGTGGTCTCTTTTGAAAGCCCTAGGTTGGCACTTCGTATCCCCGCCAAATACCCACTTAGGATATCATGTTCTAAGTGGTCTTCGTCTTCCACTTCCTCTATGAGAACAAGAAGGCATGGATATTCTTCTTCCTCTTTAAACCTTCTAGAGGTCTCAATGTAGCTTTTCTTCCTCTTGAAACGCTCAGGGAGTTCCATTGCGTTCTCTTTTCCCACCTAAGAACTCTCCTTGGAGAGGCTCTTCTCGTATTTGAAAATGGATGAGAGTAATCTCAACCTCTCCATCATTTTTTTCTCATCTTCTTATCTTATGATTGTATCTAAAATCCATTGTGCCGAGCCAAGATACAGCTCCGATACGTACCCGTAATATCCCAAAATGGGAATAACTACAACAAATAGAATATTTTGTGATATTTTAAATTTGGAGCTTCAGCAAATCAAGAGCATGAATGTAGAGGAAGCTCATTAGATGTAAAATAACATCTCACTAGCAGATGAAAGAACCTCAGCAGAGTAGATGGCCTATATTCTCTTTCCCAAGTGGGGAAATGCACATGTGGCATAAAACAACCTGCTCTCTTAAACAATGCTATAAAAGTGATAAATTGGACTTGGATCCCTTTAGCACATGATATAAAACTCACATGCAGAATTAGAGGTGAAACAAACTACTCTAGGCTAACATAAAAAAATTTCAAGTCAATATGCTCTCAAATAAGCCCAAACCCCATAAATTAGCCTACAAAGTGTGACTAAGCAAGAAAAACATTATTTTTATGAGGGTTTATGCAGAAAATGATGTGAAAAAATAGATTTGGAGTATATAATGTATCAATGGCTGAGAAAATGGAGATTCCTCCCTTTTATACAAAAATAAGAGTAGCCCCGAATAAGGGTTCCTTGAGAGCACAATGCACAAAAATGCGTATCCGAAGACAGGATCTGAGAACACTGCTTACCATAGCACCGAATATATGTGACTAAAGAGTACAAGTGATGTAGAAAGAATGAAGTACAGAGCTTTCCTAGAGAGAGGTTGGCCTTTTCTCCAAGGAACCAGCTCAAAGTGGTGGATCAACCTGTAAACCTATCGCTCTAGAAAATGATGCAAAGCCTCAAGAAATGCGTTGTAGTGGATGGGAATTGATTTTTCCACTTTCCAATATGTCAAATAAGCTCCTCGCACCTCCCCGTACGTATCTTGCAAAGCAAGGGAGCTCCTCCTCCTAAAGATAAGCTTAGAAGCTAGTGTTGTGAGTCTCCCACCGCAACACCCCAACACAATGTCCCCCGCTACAGGAATAATGATGGTCAAGGACGACACAGCCCACAAGCCCGCATGTGGAGAATAAAGAACAGAACCCTCCAAGAGATCACTCATCGTATGAGAAGGAATTCAAGGTGAATCCTCGTGCTAAACAACACCGCAACTCTACTAACCAGCAAGATTCCGCAAATAGTTTGGAGCGTACCAAAATCAATAATCCATAAGCTAACCCCAAAATTCTTCCATCTTCCTCCTTATAATGTTTGTGAGCCTCCTCACCTTGGGTCCCACCTATTAGGGCTTCAACACCATGTGAATACTTCCTCCAAAACTGTCAAGCCTTCTTAAGCAAGCCACATCCTCTTAGGCGTCACTTTCGTTGACTCGGTCAAATTCGATCAAATCGACATGATCCTTTCCGTTCACACGTGAAGCAAAATCCAACCACCAAGTTATCCCCTTTTCACACCAAGAGGTATTTTTATGTCAATAATAAGTTAAATGTGGGGTCCTTTTCCCCATTTATTCATCTACCAGGTGCAAAAATCAAAATCTAACATTCCTAGTAGCTACATGCTAATTTTAGGAATATTACACATACAGAATGCCTGCCTGGGTTTTCTCTTGGAAGATGTATCTCCGGTTCCTTCTCGCTATGAATCAACCTTTTACTTAATAAATAGATACTCATTTAAAAAGAAAAAAAAATATATTTTAAATAAACTTCTTAAACTAATGGAAAGCACATAATTAATTTTGAGAAAACCTCCTCAAATCAAATTTAAGGTTCCCAAGATTTTATGGATAAAATTTTGAAAACATAAGAACCCCTCTTCAAATTTAAGGATATAATATTAATAGGAGGCATGTCCTCGATAACAAACACTTTTAATGCATAAAAAGTTACAAAAGGGGAATCATTTTATCTAGTGATTTTAAAAAATCTAATCAAATTTAACTAATATTTTCAAATTTTTGGAAGAATTTTTAAGTAAAACTCGTGTCTATTATTAGATATATTACTACAATGTAACAAATAAAGATCATGAATATTTGTTCTCATAGGGTCTCACATAGGATTCATAATTTGGAATTGACTTATGATAGTCTTGTAAAATATGTACATACCTTGCTTTCTCGTGTTGCTTTCCCATATTTTGTAAAAAAATAAAAAATAGAAAAATAAAAAAAGAGTGGCAAAGTCTCAAAAGAAAGATCAAAGGACTTAAAATAATAGACCCCAAAAGAAAAAGAAATAAACATGAAAGTGAGCAAGTCCAAATGCCACTACTTTTACATTTCTTTGCAAATGATTATGAGAGTGTCGATAAATGACATAATCCATGATAAGTTAAACTATTTAATCTTGACTTGTCATGTCGTCAATTTTCATGTTCTAGATAGTGAATAAAGATTAGTCGTACAAATTTAACTCGACTAATCGTAGATAGATAGAAAATAAAGAGGAGCCTACCGCCTTAATCCGAGCCCCTCAAATGACATAAGGTAGATTTAGATAGTTTATGCTTTCAAAAGAATAAATGTTTCAAGGTTGCAAACCCAAATGCATCCGCTAAAAGGAAGAAATATGTTAGAGTAATGTTGGGTAGGTAGAAAGAAGTGGGAAGAAGCTTGTAAATATTTATCACCGAGCAAAAATAACTAATTTCTTATCCCATATAGTTATTTTTCATTCTAGAGTCTCACCAAAGAGGTCAGAGAATTTCTCTCGACTTCGTTGGGACCGGACCCAAGGCTCAATGATCGATTAGTCGAACATGTTGAATTCCTATATTAATCCCCAATTATCATTATTTACCCTCCATTCACCCATCACAACTCAAAGATACATAATATCCCATTTTGATTAACTTCCTCCATTTCATAAAACACACAAACCCTCGAAAAAACATCTTATCCTAAGTAAAAGTGGTGAAATCATCAAAATGATAAATCCTGTATTAAGGTTTTCACTTTACTTCTACTCATATAAGTATATTTCTTTGGAGTATTTCATTTTCCTTATCATATTGATTTCTAACTTATTTTATGAACTCCATAAAAGAAAGCCTTATCCTATTAATATATAGCTCTTTTTATTTTAAATATCATCTACAAACCCACTATTATAAGATTTTATGTCAAGTTAATTATTCACATGTTGAATAAAATCCTAAAATATACCCCTTTGGCATAAAACTAACTATACACAAATACCGCTTCTATGGTTATTGACCCCTCCATGGTTCAAAAACTATATAATAAGATAAAACATACAAAAAGGCTTTCTGCATATCATATGCATGTGGAAATTAAACATACTCCCCGCCTTTAAATTTATCCAAAGTTTAGTTAAAACAAACTTTAAACTCTAAAACTCGTAAATACATGATAAGCCTTTAAATCTCCAAGGTCCAATCCGTTAACTAAAGATTTGTTTGATGTTTCACTTTAACCTTTCCCTCGCAATGTTATCCCCGTTATGTAATGCCACCTGCTTATATAAAGTTAATCTCTAAGGTTTTAACCCCGCTTTGCATATTAAAACCTTGCTCTCCGCATCCAAAGTCGTAGTTATACCCCCCGACCCACATATATAAACTCCACTTATATAAACATAATCCCTTTTCATATATATGAAAAAATTTAATAAAATTACATCATACAGTGTTTTTTTTACATTTTCCATCCGCCACCACAGACAATTTCGGTCTCACCATATCTTTCGACCGCAACTTCCCTTTTAATCTACACCATTCGCTCCACCCTCTCAAATCCAAATCTGCGCATGATTGAATTCTCTTCCACAACTCTGATCGTTAGCTCAACGCTCAAACGACGTGAAATGGGTGGTTTTTCCATTCCCGCCTCCCCCCGCAACGTGCGTACAACCATTCGACCGTGTTCGTTTGGGGGAAAACAACTTTACAACCCAAAGCCAACGTGAAAACCATTTCCGTTTCGTGTTTGAAAATAAAAAACCGCTTCTCACCTTTGATTAGACCCGTATTCAATGCGTTTAATAAAATTCATCAAAGGTTAAAACCTTTGTTATGTCATTTTTTGGTGTTATTTGTGCATTCCGACCGATAAAATCTCCATCCACCATGTAAAAGCTCTTCGCACTATTTTAAGACTTTTATCCCGAGAAAAAAGCCCAATTTGACCTAACCGTTTGAAGACCTAAAGAGCCATTCTTTACCCAACAAGCTGTACCGTACCTTCTCGCCCAACAAGTCGAAAAAAGTTCAAATTCAATCACAGAAGATCCCGTTAAACCCTTCCAACAATTGAAATGCCTAACATTTGAGGTATTTTTCTATATTCAAGCTCATATAATTTCAAAGTAAAAAAAACCTTTATAATTAAAGTTTCGGTCACAATCTAGGAGAATTTGTCCGTGTAATTTTCCCTGCAAAATGTTTGTGAAATAGGCCAAACCTCGACCAATTTTTCCTTAAAAAGACTTGTGTTTATAAAAACCCCTTTTCTCGAAGCCAATTTCCTCAATTTATCCGTTTAAAATCCCTTAATATCACCTGTGAAGCTTAAAAGGCTTTCGCACCCACATCTCCTCAAAACTCATTTTTACGTCTCCGTATTATTCAAAACCCTCGTTTTATGTCTTAAAACCGCCTTGCATATCCTAGAAACCTAAATTGAGCAAAAATATCGAAAGTCATCCCTAACCTGAAAATTTCTAAATTCACCATCCGTTTTATAAAAATCGACTATTGCAAATAGTTTAAGCTTGCTTTAGTTATTCAAAATGACTAAGAAACATATGACATCCAAAGTTGGAGGCTCTAAGCCTACCAAAACCCGGGGGATCCAAGCCTCCTAAGAAGCATCAAAAGCCATCAAATCCACTTCCGCACTTAGTGCAAGAACCACCGTGTCCGTCAATCCCCTCTGCACCACCGCGCACTTCCGATGAAGAAACCATCCCCTGATCGATATGGATTATAAAATTCGTGCACTTCGTGGTAGAATTCAATCTATTGGAGATTCACAATTGGTGTTTTGATAAGTTCTTAGATAAATATGAAATGCCTATTTGGGAGACTAATCTACCCAAATATATGGTTCCAAGAATACGACCCTAGCCAAGACCTTCGAGATTATGTTAGAAACACCGTGCCGTATCAAAGAGCAATTGTTAGCGTCGATAGAGATCTTCATTTTCTATTACCGTAGAATCCATCAATGAGATGTTACACTACACTTGATCCCAAGGTGCCTCCTCTATCCACAATCATTGACCCGCTTATATTTAGGATTATATTTTCCTAAAAGATTTAAGATTTTCCGTAACTTTATGCCATCTCATGTGGACATTCCAAAGCTAAATCCTCCTTACTCCACTTCCAAATTTCCGCGGATCCAAACATGTGATATCAATGTTTATTTCGATACTAGGATACTTCAAAGATGAATTTAATGATGAATCCATCCTTGGTTTTTTATTCATTTATCTCTTGGTCAACCTCCGCTTGCGATCTTTGGACTATGCTAGATTTATAGCCGACAAGATTCATCGCTGACCAAACTCCCACCGAAGGTGTTCATATTCATCATACTTATTTCACTTGTTCTTCATTTTCAATCCGACAAGTTTCCAATTGCATTCCAAAATGGACTCAGAGGGCCACCTCTATCCATTGTCTTCCGGACCACTTTACCGAGGAAAGAAAGCAAAGGATTTCAAGCTTTTACGTACCTTTTTATATCTATTCCTGCAAATCAAAGAACGAGCATATTATAAAAGTAGAGCACCTAGGAGACATGAAGAGAATATTGTAGTTATCGTAATAAAGGTAAGATGGAGACCTGGGCATTTTAAGTGAAAGCATATTTAATTGAGGATTTTTGGATCAAATCTTATTGCGTTATAAATTGCCTAAGTATTTGAGCATTAGAGTTTTTTCATTATAATACTTAAGACATGTTTTAAACTCTAATTCCATTAATTTCATGGATTCTAAAAATAAAACTTACCAAGTTGAAAAATCAGATTGGTCCTTTTATTGTAAATAACATAAATGGGCCGAAAAGGAAATAGAGAAAAGATTATCAAAGTTAAAATTTCAGAAAGCTTCGGGAACTATGACCTCAAGGCATTCTCACAATATAAGCGGTCATTAACAAATCCGCTCTTAATACATGAGCCCAAACCAAAAATTGGAAAATTTGCAAATCAACAGACCAAGTATAATACACCGAAAGATACAATAGTAAATGCGCAGCCATTAAAAGATGAATGTTACACAACCATAAAGAAGCCTGAAGCACCCAAACCCTGCGAAAAAAGAGATAAAAGAGCATTTATGAACCCATATAGTTGAGACCACCACAGATTAAATTCAAAGTCATCATACAAACAAGAGGCCCAATGGTCAAGGCAGGAAAGAAAAAGAAATTGATGTTGATGGATACAAATGAGCCCGAGGGAAGCAATGATGAGGCTAAACAGAGAAATAGACTTCATATACAAAGATTCAAATAATAGGTGAATAAGATACTCGTATGATTGAAAGACAAAAAGCATGGAGGTTTCTTCCCCACATAGTGGATAGAAAAGACTCAGACATCAAAGAAAGGTACAAACAAATCGAAACAAAAGAATGAAGAGATCAAAATCTAGTTTTACTCTCACCAACAGCTGAAATCAAAATAGGCTACTTACACTTTGACTATTCCACAAATAAAATGATCATGTCATACTCAGAACACCATCTGGGGTCCAAGATAGCAAGGTGATTACAAAAAAGGTTGAGTTTGAAGTAGACACCGAACAAGTATGAACTAGACCAAATTACACCTACGTATTACAGCTCGAGATTAAAGAGAGCCCACAAAGAAACAAACCACATACCAACTCAAAGAATACTACGATGCTACCACAGTGATCAATGAAATTGACAAAGGCTCTTTGTATGCTAAATATAAGGATTAAAGCCTTAGAAGAATTAGTTTTGCAGAACAGTAGGAGTTGATCCTGATGTCCTTTGAAGAAAGATAACACAAATTAAAAAGAAAATGAAGACATTGTACTTTGAGGAAATAAATTAAGCTTCCTCAAAGTGAGCACCTCAAACTTATTAAAGAACTTCCAGAAATGCATACAAAATAGACACACGCAAATGACTATCAAACTAACCGCTCAAATAAAAGAAATGGAAACACACAATTGGATCAACTTGTGAAAGAGAAAGAAATTGTCAAAGAAGTCAAGCTCCAATTATCCCCTGAACTATACACAAGAATACCAAAAGAATGTGGTCATATTGGGAGAAAAATTAGCACTTAATGAGCCATTGCAACATAAAGGTTGTACGGCATTCAATTCATAAACATTAAGTTCACCATTTTCAATAACACAGTATAGTATACAAGATGCAGAAAATAGTAAAGGCTATGGAGGAAATGGTTACTAAAAAACAATGAAATTAATAGTTTGAAAAGATGATTCAACATATGAAGCTCTAATAAAAACAATGATAATCAATGCCACACCTATGAGCAAGGTCAAGAGAGACTTGAAGGAGAAATCAAAAGCCTTTAAATGATCCTCTAGACGACTACTACACCTCCAGAAAATGGTTTTTGACAATGAGAATTAGACGTATTATTTCATGGGTTTGGAATCAAATTATCACAATGAGGATTTATCGGTGGTACAAGGGAAACTTACAAGATAAAAAAAGAAGGAGTTATAGCAATAAATCAAAGATAAGCTTGAAGTTTACTTTCTAATAGTAAAATGAGTAGAAAAGTTAGAAGAATTACAGACATGATAGAAAAGAGACTATTTTACAGATCAAGAAGGTTCGAGCAAAGAGAAATATGATGAACAATTTAGAGGAAAAGTTTGATGTAATGAATGTTTCTATGCAACCAAGTTTTTAGTAAATAAATTAATCAAAGCCAACAATCAAGTCTGGAGATTCATAAATTAAATGAAAACTAATGGCTAAAAATATTATGACAAGAAGATAAGGGATTTTGTAACAAAATCAACGCTCATCAAGGTTTCACAGAAAGGTCATTTTCAATATATTAAATAATTGTTTTTCCTTCAAATGAGATCAAGCATATTTTTGTTTTAAGCCTATTTTTTCCAAGTACACAAGAGTGCTAATGAAGACTTTAGAAAAGCTCAAAAATGTGACAATGCCCAAATGCAGAGAATAATGCAGGTATTTTACATTTTATTTCAATGGTATTTAGAAAGAAAACAACAATATAACTGAAGAGAAAGAAACGAACAAAAAGAAAACCGTAATACAGTCACCATTGCTTTTAATTTAATATTTTTTACAAGACGGTGATGTTGAGCTACTAAAGCATCTTCAAAGAAATAACAAAGAACAAAGTGTATTAGAAGAAGAGTATCCAAGAAGCAACAAATAAAGATATTTCATAAATGTTAGTACATATTCTGCCAACAAATCTCCTTGATTATATATTGTTCATATAGTCCTTAGATAAGAGGATAGCTTTGCTAATTTATAAGCAATGTCTCTCTATTTTGTAAATATATTTTACTTCAAAGATATTCCACATCTCTTCAGAGAATGTATCTGCTACTTATAAATATTTAATTTTAGTAATTAAAGTGTGGAATAAAAATTTCTAAGATTACCATAGACTTTTGCCGATACATTGAGGTTTTCATGTTAATTCAAAGTAGCAAACAGAAAGCCAATGTACCTACACCAGATTCATGTATTGCTGAAGAGGCAAGGTATATTCTTTCTGCTGCTGTTTTTTCAGTTTCATGCATTCATTTATATGTTTTGTCTGGACCCAATATAACTGAGAATGATGAATACAGAATATAGCTTTGCTCCTCGTTTTTAACGGTTACCATTTGCATGTTTCTTCACTCTCCTTGCAGGTTAGGAATCCTTCATTGCTCCTACTCCCGTTTGACCTCCGCTCCTTCTTCCATTTTATGGATCAAAGGATCCTTCTCATTTCCCTTTATCCCGATCATACCATTTCATCAAAAACCTTCTCAAATCTCCGAGGGTTATCTACCTTGCCCCGAATACATTTGTACCCCTTGGTCTTGCCTCTGATGCCCATTCATTAGACTCCATAGCCCAATGGACAAGTAGATCTCTCCTTAGTTTAATCCTAAGTGATTTTTACCCACAAAAACCTTTTAAAACCAAAACCAATTGTTCTATCATAACTAGCCTAAAAACATAAATAAAAAAAACAGCAAGACAAATTTTAAAGAGAGAGCCCTCTCCTAATTCTAAGAAGGCTAGACCCTAGGATTTTAATAGTTTGCATATCCCTAGTTTTCTTAGACTAAAAACCAAAAGCCCATAACTTTGAGAAATTATTAGAAGCATAACACACATTGGCGACCATACCGGGACTAAACTAACTTCAGTTTTAAATTTAATCTTAAAAGAATATTTTATTTATATTTTTACTTTAAGATTATTTTTTAGAGGTTGTGGGTATTTAAAATAGTCATTCGGGGTTTCTAGGAAAACCTACTATACTGTGTACAGTCTAATCCGGATCCTAAGCCTCCTAGTAATTACAAATAGTATTAACCCATGTCGTATTGGCGTGAAAACAAATTGTCAATTTAGAAACCGAAGTACCATTAAGGGAAAGCCAATTCTTTAGCCAAAATAATTAGTGAGCTTTAATCGATATTGATTTTGATTTCAAGTTTGAAAATTCATTGTTTAAAAACAAATCCGAAACTAATTTAAACATAATCGTCATAGATCCCTGCTTTTACTTCATTTTTTAATGCAAAATAGAAAATTATTTCAGCAAGAATAAAATCGGCATAAATCGTAACTTCAATGTCAAACAGAAAGGATTAATGTTACACCGATTAAAGCCATTGATGAAGCTATTAAATTCAGTCGCATTATTATATTACATTAAGCCTCCGCTTCTCAATCACACAACAATAATTCCAACAAAGCATTCAACTCCGTATGTTGTCACCCTATTTTTAGATTCCACCTAAAGTCCATCTACCCAACAATTTATTCTTAATGTTTCTTTGCACCAGGATAGTATTTCCTCTCTATCCACTCACCACTACATCCACTAGTTTTATAAGCACTACATCTTTATTTCCAACTAATCTAATATATATACTAGCCTATTTTCCAAGCTCAAAGTATAGTTGACCGCCTGTCATATCCAAGACAACCCTCGTCATTTCTATTATACCTCCTACCTATGTGCCTTCAAGCCATGGCCGCTGTGTATGTTCCCCCTTGTCTTGCCCTCAAGACCTCCATGATGTGCCCAAGATTACTGTAAAAATATACCACTATTTGATGGTTCGTCACAACATAATCGCTTCAACAATATGTCACAAAAAATGCTATATACTGCTATGTTGAAATTTATGAAATTGATGAGTCGTATGTTTAGATGAGGTTATTTGCTCAAAGTTTGATAGAGAATTTAAGAAATGGTTCAAAAAATTTAGTTGTCACATAGCTAATTTAGCCGTACTTGCGTAACATTTTTAATTAAATGGGAAAAAGAAAAAGAACCCCCCTTAAAATTTTGTCTCCAGTTTGATGCTTTAAAAATATCTCCTAATGAGTCCGTTCAAGATTACCGCACTGTGCATAATGCTGTCTATAATTCTATTCCCAGACCTTAAACCTACACCTATCGTACTTCTTAAATCTCTTGCGGGATTTGATCCTATAGGATGGCCTATCAATTAAGAGAAAGAGATGCTAAAACATTGTATTAGATGAAATTAGATGTTGTTAGTGTAGAAATTAATATTCTAGCTAGAAAATCCGTACTTAGAATGAAAGAAGAGCTTAAATTAAAGAAGAAATTCAAACCTTATAAGTTGTGTTCAGATTTTTTTAAAACTTTAGACAGTGGTTGAAATATTAGACAATTTAGATAAAAACTCAATGGGATAATCAACTCCGTACTCAACCAATTTTTGGAAAATAATAACCCTGGGAAAAGCTAAAGAAGTCGCTCCGTATCAAAAACATTAGACCTCATTTCAAGAGAACTATACGAGAGTTCTCAAAATAATGATGAACATGAGGATAACATCAATCTAATAATGGGGATAGATGAAAACAACACTACTTTCTCACTCAGAGGATCGTTAAACCTTGGAGCTTCAACAACCTGCGTAGAATCTAGTGAATCTCAGATTACAAACAAGGTTATGAATTTGTTATTAATGAAATTCATAAATTATTATAACCTTAAAAACAAGCAAAAAAATGAAACTTCACAAAAATAAATTTTCAAAATCAAACCAAAAAAGAATGTAGAAGCCTCAAAACAAAATTTTTGCAAATTCTCCTCAAGGGAAAACAAGCAAATTCCAATCTTCCACCTTAATAAACTCTTAAACTCAAAAATTGTTGACATCACCGATGAAGTGGCCCAATATTCTAAAGATGTGCCAAAAGCCAATCCTACAAAAGCCTCTAATTCAAGAAAAACAACAATTCCCAATCCTAAAAGGAGTCCCCGCCGATTCTAAGTCAAGAAATCCCCAAAACTCGATAATACAAAAACAAATCGCTGAAAAATTCAAAGTCCGATGCAACATCTCATACCACACAAATTGTCCTCGAAAAAAGAATGAAAAGCAACAAAAATCAAGAAACTCGCACAGAGAATATTAAAACAATCGAAGATAAAATTACATCTCAGGGAAATTCAAGAAAACCAACTCGTATAACATGATAAAAGATGAATTATCGCAAATTAGTAAGTCTACCCTCATTCAACATTCGTAATCTAAATAACTAAGTTAAAAATACCAATTCCTTTAACAGAATTGGTAAAGAATGACTTATATAAATCAACAATTACCTAAACTTCGAATATGAATGATGGTGAAGATGTCATTAATTTGAATGATGATCAAATCCGTAGTTGATATTTGCCTCGATGTAAATGGTAAGTATTCGCATGGATCGTTGCCTCTTCTATATCAGCCTTACTATTCACGATCGTATTTACACAATGTTATGTTAGATTCAGAGCTTCCCACAATTTAATGCCAAAAGCTATTATGGAAACTCTTAATCTAGAAATAAACTGTGCCTTTATAAAGATTTGCCTTTGATTCCAAAGAAAGTTAAGTGCATAGGATTGATCAAAGACTTATGGAATTTGTCTAACACTTCGGTAAGAGCATGGTTATGGATATTATAGTAGTCGACATCCCACCAAAGTATGGTATGCTTCTTTCGCCATGGGGAGCAAAGTCACAGGATTCTACAATTAGACATGAGATATGCTACTATATCGCATTTGGGATGTACCCCAAGAAACTTTATAGGAAAATTTAATGAAATTCATGGTTTAGTTGCGTAAAGGTCCATAAATTACCCCATTTATTCAACACTCAACCGACCTTGATTCCTTCATTTTATGTAACTCGACAACAAAGAAATCCAAACAGAACTAATTGGACATAAAGCCAAAACCAAACAATGACAATATTTTTCATGAAGCCTTTACACTTAGACTTTGATGGATCCGTGAACAAAACAAGGATGAGCCGGAATATGGATCACAAACATCGAGATAGGTCATTCAGTATGACATGCTTTTTGGGACTCAACTTCAAATGTACTAATAACATGGCAGAGTATGAGGCACTTATTTCAGGGCTTCCAAATCACTTTAAAATTCCGTGAGGTAAAAGAATTTTAACTATGGGAGATTCAGCATTAATCATTAAGTGCAAGTAAATGGAGAGTATTATGTTCATAATCCCAGATTAGCCAGACAGAGATACATCAATCGATTTATGTGAAGATTTACCGGAATGTAAGTTTGCTAATATACCCAGAAATGTAAAATTCAAGCACATTGCTTAGCAACTTTTGATAGCACATGTAACTTACCTTTTCAACCAACACATAAGTATACCGCCTAAGTTAAATACGTACCCATTGTCTCAGACAATGTCAAACATCGCGCATTTTCTCCGAAGATGAACAACATTTACCATTTTTTGAGTAATATGGAAGAATTTCAAAAATTGTAAGATAGATTCATATTGTAATATAGATTCAAATTTTAATTGAAGAAATAATAACATAAATGTATATAAATTTAGCAAACCCACTATATTTACTCAATCTAACATAGATAACTTAGAGAAAGTAGATATAGAGGAAGTTATTGAAGAGGAAATTGACATGTTAGATCTAAAAGATAATTTTTTACCTAAGGGTTTAACTCCTTTGGAGGACCTTTTGATTCTAATGGATGTGCCTGTAGCCAAAAAATGGAACCAACAGTTCATTGAAGAATTTAACATTGGGATGAGTGAAACAAAAAATGATCAAATTGTCAAAATATTTACCTCCTCAAGAAAAAAAAGAAATACATCGAATCTTTGGTGAATATCAAGATGTGTTTGCATGGAGTTATGAAGATCTTAAAGCTTATGACACAAACACAGTTCAACATAAGATTCCTATAAAACATGATCAAGCCATTTAAAAAAAAATTAAGGAGGATTAATCCGTTCTATTACCTTGATAAAAGGAGGTTAAACGTACAAGATGCCCAAATCATTGCACCAACTGGGACATTTCATCGGGTATCAAAATTGTACCTACCGTAAAGAAAAATATGTGAAACAGATTATGTGTAGACTTTAGAAATCTAAATAAAGTGTCATTGAAGGGACAATTACCCTTTGCCCAAGATGGGAGTATATTTTACAAAGGGCAGTTGGTTCTTCAGGATATATTTATTAGATGGTTTTTCGTGATACAATTCAGATACTTGTCCAAAAGGAAGACCAAGCCAAAACAACTTTTAATATTTCTTTGGGGCATTTTCATGTATGTGAAAATGCCTTTTAACTAAGGAATGTCGGAGTTTACCTTTAAGAGGGCTATGGACATAGTCTTTGCTAAGGAAATAAAATGATTCTTTGGTTTATTTTAGATGATATTACTGCTTTTTTCGAAGTCAAACAATGAACACTAGGATCATTTGAGACAAGTTTTTATTAAATGTAGAAAATTTTGGTATATCTTTTAAACCCTAAGAAGACTATTGACCAGGAAGAAGGAAAATTACTAGAACATAATTTCGAAGGAAGGTATTAGGATAGATCCTGCAAGAACAGAGAGGCCATTTAAACATTCATCCACCCAGAAATATCATGACAAGTTACAAGTATTTTTAGGGAACTAATTTTTTAAGAAGATTTATTTTTAACTTCAAAGTTATAAATCCTCGCAGAACCGAATAATATGCTTAAAAAAGACCTTGCCTTTAAATGGACAAAGCCACAAAACAATCATTTGACTCTATTAAAAAATATTTAACTAAAACACCAGCTTTCTTTAACTGGGCCCCATTTCAAAAAAGAATTTATAATGCTTTTATTCACCTCGCAGCGTACCATTGTCATAGCTCTACTACAAAAGAATGATCAAGGTTTTGAACAACCCATAGCTTTTTTCGTAAAAACCTTAGAGATGCACCTCCTAAAATATAATATAATGGAGAAACAAGCTTTTGTCAGTTAAATCCATAAAATATTTCGCAGTTTACATTCTTTACCCCCACATTATTGCCTATGTCCTCAATTCGTAGTAAAGGAAATTTCATCAGATGGTCCCGATGGAAGAAGAGGAAAGTGATCGGCCACTATCCCAGAATATGACATAGAAATTAAACCAACTAAACTCATTAAAGGACAGATTAGCCGTATTCGATGTATCGAATCCAATCGTTAAAGGTATTAGGATATAAATTTTATCGCTCGTGTTGATAACCAGGCGATGGCGTACTCCATCGACCGCGAGTTTTCTAGACTCACCATGGTACTTAGATATTATCTTTGTACTTACATACGCACGGCCTCCCTCCCGGATTAACAAGGACCAAAGCTAGATTTATTAAACTTAAAAGTGTTGAGATTTTGTATTAGGAATAATGTGCTTTTTGAAAGAACAAAGTGGGATATTACCTAACCGTTTAGTAAAATCGTAGGCCAACAAAATTTTTTGAAGAATTTCCATGTAGGATTGTGGAGGACACTTATATTGGAAAAGTAATCGTAGATAAATATCTTAGAGCCTGTTTTTACCGGCCTACCTTATTTGCTAATGTTAAGAAATTTGTTATCACGTCGTCAAATGTCAAATTTTTGAAGGAAAAAGAAGTTGTTACCTTTACCCCTAAAGCCAATTTCAATTCAAGATGCTATTTCTTGACAATTGGGTTTAGACTTCATTGGAGAAATTCACCCTCCATCCTCTAGCCAACACAAGTGGATCTTGACTACCACATATTACTTTACTAAGTGGATTGAAGCTATTCCTACCGTGTGCTTTTCACCGACTTAGTCATTATCTCTTTCATAGAAAACAACCTTTTATCCGCATTTGGATGTCTCTTTAAAATAATTACCGATAATTGCAGCAACATTTAAATCTAAGAAAATGACTTCATTTTGTCATAAAGTACCATATTACCTTAGGCCACTCTACTTCTTATTAACCTCGTGGTAATGGCCTAGTCAATCTTCAAATAAAATCTCGTGAATATCATTAAACAATAATTGAAGATATAACAAGAAAACCTGAAATAAAAAGTTAGTTTATACCTTATGGGCACATAGACTTACTACCAAAAAGTCAATTGGGACTTCTCCTTACCAAATTTTTTATGGAATGGATGTAATTTTCCCATCATCATTAGGTGTTCCGCAATGATGATCATTCAAGAATCACAAGTAGAGTTAAATGATATACAAAGAAGGATAAATCAAACAATCTATCTACAACAAACAAGGAAGAAGTCTATGAAAATCAAGTCATTCAAGAGAAAATCAAAAAAAATTTTTAATAAAAGAAGTAAAGAAGATGACTTTTCCATCGAGATAAAGTGTTAAAATGGGATTCCAGGAGAGAAGAAAAAGCTTTTGCTATTTAAAATTTTGACTTTCTATGGAAAGGGCCTTATGTCATTTATGGATATAGGGGGAACAATGCTTTCTTCATCAAAAGATTTGGATGGAGAAGATATTCAAGATGGACCGCTTAATGGTAGGATTCTCAAACACTACTATTCTTCTAATTAACTAATATTTAGTCCCACTTACTTTTTACACCATTCTAAATATCCATTTAAGATTTTAGATTGATTGGATGTTTTTCTCCAAATTTGAAGCCCGAAGAGAAGGCCCTAAGATTTGAAGAGTAAAATGTCATAAATACTCTTCATTTTTTCTAAATCCAAAGACAATTACCGGGATCACCAAGGTCAAAGTTGAAGGTATTGTCTTGGAGTTCTTAACATTTCACCAGGAAATGCCATTCGTGATGTGAAGCCGTTGTTAGGTCCTATAATTATAGGATTCGAAATTTGGAATTGACTTATGATAGTCTTGTAAAATCCGTACATACCTCGCTTTCGCAAGTTTCTTTCCCATATTTTGTAAAAAATAAAAAAATAGAAAATAAAAAAGAGGGTAAAAGTCCTTAAAGAAAATCAAGCTGACTTAAAATAATATAGACTCCAAAAGAAAAATAAATAAAACATGAAAGTGAGCAAGTCCAAATGCCACTACTTTTAACTTTTTTACAAATGATTATGGGAGAGTGTCACTAAATGCCATAATCCATGATGAGTTAAATCGTTTAATATTGACTTGTCATGTTGTCAATTTTCATGTTCTAGATAGTGAATAAATATTAGTCGTACAATTTAATCCCCGACTAATCAAAAGGGAGACAGATAGAGATTAAAGAGGAGCTCATTAGTTTAATCTCGAGCTCCCTCGCATGATATAAGGTAGATTTAGATAGCTTTATGCTTTCAAAAGAATAAATGTTTCAAGGGTGCAAGCTCAAATGCATTTACAAAAGGAAGAAAAAAACAACAGAGTAATGTTGGGCAGGTAGAAAGAAGTGGGAAGAAGCTTGTAAATATTTATCAGCCAGGAAAAAAATAACTAATTTCTTATCCCCTTTGCAGTTATTCTTCGCATTCTAGACTCTCGCTCAAAGAGGTCGAGAGAATTTCTCCCGACTTTTGGGGACCGGATCCAAGGCTCAATGGAATGATTAGTTGAACATGTTGAATTTTGCATATCCTCAATTATCATTATTTACCCTTCATTCACCCATCACAACTCAAAGATAAATAATATCCGCCATTTTAATTAACTTCTCCATTTCATAAAACATACAACCCTCAATAAACATCTTATCCTAAGTAAAAGTGGTGAAACCATCAAATGATAAACTTTGCATTAAGGTTTCTACTTTACTTACTCACATAAGCATATTTCTTGAGTATTTTCTGTTTTCTTGTCATATTGATTTCCAACTTATTTTATTAACTCCCCAAAAGAAAGCTCCTTATCCTATTAAATATAACTCCCTTTATTTTAAATATCCCCTAAAACCCACTATTATAAGATTTTATGCCAAATTTAACTATTCACATGTTGGAAATAAAATCCTTAAAATATACCCCCTTTGGCATAAACCAACTATACACAAACACCGTCTCTATGGTTATAGACCCCTCCATGGTCTAAAAACTATATAATAAGATAAAAAATACAAAAATGATTTCAAGGCGTATCATATGCATGTGGAAATTAAACATACTCCCCCGTCTTTACATTTATCCAAAGTTTAGCTCAAAACAAACCTTTGCAAATACACGATAAGTGTAATATCCCTTTTGAGGGGTTTTACAGCTCCATCGGGAATATCTCCAAAGATATTCCAATTCCTTCTTCGAAATAGCTATCACAAGTCCATTTCAGAGATTGAATGTTGGGGAATTTACAGGATATGTCTCCTTCTCTAAAGAAGGGAGAGATCCCGAGGTTATCGTCTCTTCACACTCGTCTATGGATAAAAATATTCCACCGGAATTTCTCGCTAAGGTGGTCCTCGAGGATGCCGTATAAGGAAGTTATTGGAAAAATAAGACAAACCACCATCAAGTTTTAGAAAATTCATCATAAAACTCCTATGCGTAATATGAGCCTGAAGAACAGCTCTAGATGGAAGTTATTCAAATCTCCCCCCAATCTAGGTCTCTAAAACAATGCTCAATGAAAGAGCTTTACAACAATACATGAATACAACCTAAACTCGAAATTCCGAAATGCACCATAAGAGGAAAATGCTAAAGCCATCAATATATTAATATATCGCAGTAAATACATGTAAATATAATGAGGAATAAACCCCATCATTCAATGAGAATCCACCCCTAATGAATAAGCAAGAACACAAGAGTCGGGCCGCAACTCACACAAAATGCCGAGAGCGGGAAGACCATACTGCCCCTAGGAAGGTATAAGTTACCGAATATGAATGTTACATATGTGTCTAAGAATACAAGAAATAGCCCAATAACAAAGAAATGGGCTAAAATATGGGGGATTTTCAGCCAACCAAGGGAAGATTGTCAGAAATGTTGAGAAAAATCAAAATGTGACAAATGTAGTTGTCCCCCCGCAATCGAACCCAAACAAGAATGAGGTCAGCATGATCCGAAATCTGATTGCCCTCCTCTCGAATAACCCCAATACAAAGGGTCGATCCCTTTGTTCAAAAACATCCTCCTTGAAGCTCTAGAAACCCTTCTCTCATTGCCTCCTCCAAAATAACGCAGCTTCTCCATGGAATGCACAAAGGATGATGCGACCTATGCCACCATCTAAATGAAGCTTGGGAATCCTTCCTCAGCTCTCCTTCAATGAGTGGATCACTCCTCCATCGAAGAAACAAGACAAGAGAGACTCCATGAGTTCTCTCTTTGCCGTACCCAGAACACAACGTCCTCTCTGGCCGCGTAAAAACGCCGTAGCTGATGGTAGTAGCGCAGGCCAATGCCATATTGAGGAAAATCAGCTCATTCCTCATCCTTCCTTGAGGAAGAGGTAGGAATTCCCGACTGAACACCCCAAGGCTCGAAGGCACCATCACCCCCGGCGAAACAGCTCCCCGTGATGCAAGTTTGCACCCAAACCGAAACTCTAAATCATAACATAATGAAAATGGGCTGCCATCTCCTACATATAAAGTAAGAGAACTCTTCTCCACCATGGTCCCACCAATTAGGTTTTCCACCCCCATGTGAATCTTCTTCTCCAAAATCGTACGCCTTCTTTAGGAAGCCTCTCTTCTTGGGTAGTACCGTTTACTTTAGTCAAAGGTGACTAATCAAGTGAGTTGGGTTCGCATCCATACCCTTGGTGTTTATTTCCTACCTATTATTCTCCTCCTTCTCACATGAGGAGTGTTATTTCTTCATCTAAAAGGGGTTATACCCCTTCCCCCCCATTTTATTAAACGAAAATAAAGCAAAAGAATTATACTGTTCCATTTTAGTTTGAGTGCTGTACCAGAATTATCATAATAGCCTTTTAACTCAAGGTCCCCATCCCGGTTAACTAAAGATTTGTTTTGATTTTTCTACTTTAACCTTTCCCGTAATATTATCCCCGTTATGTAAAGCCACCTACTTTATATAAATTTAACCTAAGGTTTTAAACCCGCTTTACATATTAAAACCTCGCTCTCGCATCCAAAGTCGAGTTATACCCCCGACCCACATACACATAAAATCCACTTATATAAACATAATCCATTTTCATATATATGAAAAATTTAAATAAAATTACATATCATACAAAGGTTTTTTTTTTTAAGTATTTTCCATCTCACCACCACATGTATGACTTCGATCCCACCAAGATTCTCACCGCAAATTCCCTTTTAATCCTGACCTACCGCCTTCTCCAACCTCTCAAATCCAACGGCACAGATTGAATTTGCGTCCATGACTTGATCGTTAGCCCAACGCCCAAATGGATGCGAAATGAAGTGTTTTTCTCCATTCTCGCTCCCCGGCGTACGTGGTATAACCATTCGATCACATTCATTCGGGGGAAAACAACTAACTCAAAGCCAACACGAAAACCATTTCATGTTTCGTGTTCGAAAATAAAAAACTGCCCCGCCTTTGATTAGACCCTCATTCAATGCGTTTAATGAAAATTCATATCAAAAAGGTTAACACCTTTCATATATGTCATTTTTTAGTAAGGCTTGTGCTCCGATTGATAAAAACTCCACCCGACTACAAAATCTTCTTCTCGTGATTTATTTTTAATTTTTATCCCAAGAAAAAGCCCAATTTGGACCGTAACCCCGTTTGAAGACCTAAAGAGCCATTCTCTACTCCAACAAGCCTAATTTCGGTACCTTCTTGGCTCCAACAAATAGAAAAGTTCAAATTCAATCACGGTAAGATCCCGTAAACCTTCCAACAATCGAAATGCCTACCATTTGAGGTATTTTTCGATATTCGTGCTTGTACTCAAAGTGAAAACCTTTATAATTAAAGCCAAGCCATAATCCAGAAGTTGTCCAGGTAATTTGCCAAGAAAATACGTAGAAACGGCCAAACCTCGGCCAATTTTTCCCGTAAAATACCGTGTTTATAAAACCCTTTTTGAAGCCAATTTCTCAATTTATCCGTTTAAAACTTCGAATATCAATTTATGGTATTTAAAAGGTTTTCTGCATCTCCACATCTCTCCTCAAAACTCATTTTTACGTCTTCCGTATTATTCGTGGAACCCTTGTTTTCTGCCTTAAACTAGTTTGCATATCCCAGAAACCTAAATTGAGAAAAAAATATTACCGAAAGTCATCTCAACTCGAAAAATTGCTAAATTCACCATCTCGTTTTATAAAAAATCGACTATCAAGAACAATTTAAGCTTGCTTTAGTTATTCGAAACGACTAAGAAACCGTATTTAGACATCCAAAGTCAAAGGTTCTAAGCTCAACAAACCGGGGATCCAAGCCTCCCAAGTCGAAACATCAAAAGCCATCAAATCCACTCCCGCACTCATCGCAAAACCACCGTGTCCGTCAACTCTTCACTACCGTGCGCACTAATGAAGAACCATCCGGACTATTATGGATTATAAAATTCGTGTGATTCGTGGTATAATTCAATCTATTGAGATTCACAATTGGTGTTCTAATAAGTTCTTATATAAAGATGAAATGCCTATTTGGGAGACTAATCTACCAAATATATGGTTCCAAAGAATACACCCTGGCCAAGACCTTGTGAGATTATGTCGAAACACTATGTAGCATCGCAGAGCAATTGTTAATGTCGATAGGGAGATTCTACTTTGTCATCATAATCCATCAATGAGATGTTACAATTACAATTTGATCCCCCAAGCAAGTGCCTCCTCTATCCATGTAATCAACACCATTTATATTTAGGATTGATTTTAAAACATTTGGTGGATTTTCCTTAACTTTATGCCATCTCATGTGGACATTCCAAAGCTAAATCCTCTCACTCCACTTCCAAATTTTCGAAGGATCCGGTATACGTGATATCAATGCTTTCTATACCAGGATGCCTACAAATTACTCCATACAATCCCCACCTGTTTTTGTCTCTGTCTCTCCTTAATGGAATTCTCACAGCCATGATCTTTTTTTTTTGACAGCCACCAGACTTAGAACATAAGATCTGCCTACCATTTTTGCTAAACTTGCCCACTGGTGGTGTGTTCAGATATTCATCATACTTATTTTCACTTTTTCTTCTATTTTCAATCCGACAAGTTTCCACCTCATTTCAAAAAATGGACTTAGAGGTTCAACCTATCCATTGTTTTCTTCGGACCACTTTATCGAGGTGAACGTGATTTCAGCTTTTACAGATTTTTTTCATATATCTATTCCTCCAACCAAGAACAGAGTATATTACATATAAAGCGAGCACCTCAGGATAAGTGAGGACATGAAGAGAATATTGCGGTTACTTCTAACAATGCAAGATGAGACCGTATTTGCAATAAAAGCACATGGAATTGAGGATTTTTGGATCAAATCTACTCATTTTGGCAATTTCACAAGTATTTGTTACTAGAGTTTTTGCATTAGAATACTTTGGAGATAGGTTTTTAAACTTCCGATTCCATTAATTTCATGGCTTCTAAAAAAGAAAATTCAGCCAAGTTGGAAAAATCGTATTTATCCATATTGTAAATAATAGAAATACTAAAAAAGTGAACAGAGAAAAAAGATTATCAGAAAGTAAAATTTTATGAAAGCTTCCTTGGAACTGACCTCAAGGCATTTTCAAAAGAATATAAGGTTCAATTGCAAACTCCTCCTTTCACATGAGCCTGGTCAAATTGAAAATTTTTCAAATAAAACAGAATGGGCAATAATATATTGAAAGATACAATGAAGAATGCAAAGCCAACAGAAAAGATGAATGTTACACAACTATGGTAGTTGCAAAGGCATCGAAACTCTACAAAAAGAGATAGAGATGAGGAACCTATACAAATGACTACAAATGATACTAAATTCAAGTTGATTTACAACAAAAAGGCTCAAATTTAGTTCTATAGGGAAAGAAAAAGTAATTGATGTTGAGGATACAAATGAGCCCTAGGTAAACAATGATGAGGTTGCTGTGAATAGTAAATTAGACTTTAAAATATATACAAAAAGATCAAACAACAGTGAAAAATATACTCAGATGATTGAAAGACAAAACATGGAGGCTTCTTCTCACACACAAGCAGCAGTGAAAAAGACTTCCAGAAATCAAAGAAAGGTACAAACAAATCAAACAAAAGAATGAAGAGACTGCAAGTAGACGATTTCAGCTTTCAAATGGTCAGTGGATCCAAACAGCCATTTACAAATTTCTTTGAATATTCCACAAATAAAAATGATCATGTCAGATCTGCAACCAACCGTTCAACACCCAAGACAGTTAAGCAGTATCACAAAAGGTTGAGTTGAAGTAGGTACCGAAAATGCATGAACTAGAATGGAATACAATTCACACATAGCCTCGAGATGTTATATTCTACCGTGGTAACAAAGGCCATGAGTGCTGCGCTAAGTTGCGTAATACCATTATTAACATGGATCAAATGAAATTGGATAAAGGATCTTTTGTATGCTAAATATCTAAGGATTGGAAGTCTTAGAAGACATAGTTTTGTTATGTAGGAGCGATCCTTCGATTTTTTAGCAACAAAAATATTAATTAAAAAGAAAATTGAAGATACTGCAAATTTTTGAGGGGAAACAGAATCAAGCTTCCTCAAAGTGAGCACCCTCAAACTAAAGTAAATTCTTCAAGAATGTACAAAAAAAGAATACACAGATGTATGTACTTTATTATCAAACTAACTACTCAAATAAAAGAAATGGAAACACAATTGGATCAACTTGTGAAAGAGAAAATTTAAACCTGTTAGCAAGCTGGGTTCAATTATCTCTTAATATGCATTAGCAATTACCACAATCGTGGTTTCTACATTGGGAGAAAAATTAGCACCTAATGAGCCATCACAACCGTAGTGCCAGCTAACATTCAACAACATCAAATAACGATTCTTCAACACAGTGCATGAATACACAAAGATGGTATATATAGTAAAGGCTATGGAGGAAATGTCACTAAAAAAAATGAAATTAATAGTTTGAAAAAATATGATTCTATTATGAAGCCTCCGACAAAACAACATTAATCAACAATACCTTTACATAAAGGGCCAAGAGACTTGAAGAGAAATCAAAAGCTCACAAAAAGACTTGAATTTCACCGAAAAAAATTTCTTACATAATAAATTACCTTTGGACAAATATAATTGATGCCTTTCATCTCCAAATGGCCTTCATTCAAATGACCATGAACATGAGACTTAATCAGCAAAAGACAAGTGGAATCCAAAAGACAAAAGAAGAGTTGGCAAATAAACCAAACACAAGCTTTGAAGCTCATCACTTTCTGAAGAAAAATGTACAAGGTGAGTTAGAAGACCGTGCACAGGATAGAATAGGAGACCATTTTAAGGTGAATGGAAAGAAGGTTCGATAAAGAGAATATGATGAACACTTTAGAGGAAAAGTGTGATGCAATGAATGTTTCTATAACCAATTTTTTGTGCTAAAAATACACTATGCCGAGACAAACCGGTCTTCCGTATATTCATTTCTTCAATGAAAAAATACGAAGCCCAAAAATATTATGACAAGAAGATAAGGATTTTGAAAAGAACAAATCAACAAGCCACCGCCAGCGTGCCTCTTCCACAAGAAAGGTCATTCTTCAATATATTGAAGACTTGTTTTTTCTTCAACATTAGAATTTTGAGGTCTAAAATGGGCTTCCTAAGGAAATTATAAAATAATAGTGGAAATAATAAACAATATTAGATTACATCATCAAATTTTAGAGGGAAAAAAGAATAAATAATAATAAAATAATAAAACTATTTTTTTCAACTCGTATTTCTCAACTTATCTCCCCAAGTTTTTACTCAAATTTCGATCGGAAACACTTTACCGTGGATGCATAATTAATTCCTGTCCATGAGTACCCATGTTGCAATACTTTTAAGGACCCTACTATACGAAAAATGAGAATAATAATAAAACCTGTGGATTTCAACTAGTGCTTCTTTTCATATATTTCTCATTTTTCATGTAGGAGGGTCCATCAAAAGTATGTAATATGGTACTCCTTGATGAGAAATTAAATTTCTGTATCCAACGAGTACTCCCGCCGAAATTTGAGAAAACAATTATGGAGATAAGTTGAAAATACGTAAAGGAAAAGATTTATTATTTATTATTTTTGCTCCCTTGTACCTTTTACTCCAAAATGGTTAATCATCCCCCACGTGTTGAGATCATCATTCTAATCCTATTGGTTCTTACAAAGTTTATTTTGGTTGTACATTTTCTTAGAGTGCTCCATTTTAGACCTCAAAATTTCATGAATGAGATCAAGCATCTTTTTGTTTTTAAGCCTAATTTTTCCAAGTACACAGATGTTGATGAAAACTTTAGAAAGCTCAAAAATGTGACAATACAAAATGCGTAGCAATGGTAGATTTTTACGCATTTAATGGTATTGAAAAGCAAAACAAAGAAGAGAACCATATGAGAAACAATCCAACAAAAGTAAAACCAAAAAGACAACAATGATTGTTTTACCGAATAAAGGTTTCTTTTTTACACTAAAGAGTGAAAATACTTACCAAAGTAGACTGTGGTTAAAATAATAAATTTAAAGGTATTAGAAGAAAGAGTATCATTGGAATGCGTACTCAAACAAAGACATTTCCCAAGCAAAATGAAGAAGAAGACAACAAGCAACAAGGTGCCCTTGATTAGATAGAGTTGTTCTATATATTTTGATAAGTGGAAACTGTACATCACAAGAAAGAATGTCCTCTTATTTTGTAAAGATATTTTGTATTTCCTAAAGATATTCCCACATCTTCTAGGATATTTGTAAACAATATTTTGTATAAATATCGTCTTTTGAAGTATTTTAGTGTGGAATAAAATTACAAGATTAATATAGAATTTTAACAAGCATTGGAGGATTTCATTTGTTGAATTCAAAGTAGCTAATAAAGATTAAAGTGGTAATTGATAATTCAAAGATTCATGCGATAAGTTGAAGAGTGAAGTACATTTCTTCTTGCTGTTGTTTCTTTTCCGAGTTTCCATGCATTTCATTATATATGTTTAACTGAATTCTAATGAGTAACTAGAAATATTACTATAGACTCATTTTGCTCATTTTTACTAAGTTACCATTTAAATGTTTTCCATTGATTTCCGGTGTTAGAATCCTTCATTGTCGCTATTCATTGACCATCGCTTCTTCTTCCATTTTCCGAATCAAAAGATCCTTCATTGCCCTTTATCCCGATCATACTTTACTCATCAAAAACCTTTCCCCAAATATCTAAGTGGTTATCTACCTGCTCTAATACATTTGTACCTTTGGCCTTGCCTTCTAGCTACTATCTAGACTCAGACTCCATATCCCAATGGACAAGTAGATCTTCCTTAGTTTAACTTAAGTGATTTTTACCCACCAAAACCTTTAAAACCAAAAACCAATTGAAAACTTTTAGATTGCTAACTAGCCTAAAAACATAAATAAAAAACAAATATAAATCTTAAAGAGAGAGCCTTCTCTGACCTCGAAGGCCAGATCCTCGGATTTCCAGCGGGTTTGTGGTTACCTCAGTTTTTAGACTAAAAACCAAAAGCCCATAAATTTAGCAGAAATTACTAGGTGATAAATATGTTCTATAACCAATCAATATTACACATTAATAATAATTAGTCATATGACTTGTCAGCTACAATATTTATTTCTTACTTGGTCAGAATATAATAACATTTTCTATACATTTCCACTTTTAAGACAATAAAAAAGTGGCTAATGGTTAAAAACACGTGTTTATTCTCCAAGAAATCAAAGGTTCAAATATAAAAGGGGAAGTTGTCTCTACAAACAAATGTCTCTAAAGCAACAATTTTGGTGTCTACCTTGGCTATGAACTTAAAATAAATTATTATTATTATTATCATTTTGTTGTCTATGACCTTAAAATTAAAAGATTATTGTTTTTATTTATTATCATTTTAATTCTGAGAAAAGTTATGAAAGATGTATTTTTTTTTATAACTTGATTAGAATTATATTGTTAAACTGAAGTGTAAGAGTTTCTAGAGGGATTAAATATATTAAAGTGCAAATTTACTAACAACATAGAAAATTATGAATATTTAAATTGTGTTTTTTTAATGTATAAATGGATTCAATACCTTGAAAACTCTGAGCACTTAAACCGTGTAGACTATATAACTTAAACTTATAGTTTCCTAACAAATCTTTGTTAGATTTCAAAATAGTGAAATTTGTACATAAAAGAAGCTAATATACCAAAATAGAGGCAAAATATAGTATGGTGACATGGTTGAAATATTTAGTTTCCAACTTGGCTATGACCCTATAATTAAATGATTAGTATTATTATTTTTATTATTTATTACCTTTTTAATTATATAAAATGGTAATAAAAGCGTAAAAACTATTTAAAAGAAAAATAAAAATGATTAGAGTTACATTGTCAAAATTAAGTGTTTGTTGTTTACATACTTAAAATAATGAATAATATATGTATACATTTAAATATCAATGTTTATCATGGATTCGTTAAGAAATATATAAAATAGTTGATATATTCTCCACAAAAAAAAAAAAAGTTCTTATAATCACTAGTATATATTCATTTTTTAGGCCATGGATTTATCATTATAGATTCTTTTTAAAAAAGTTTCTATAAAATTATGTTATTTCACATGAATGTCCAAATATTTTATTTATAGTTGAGAGTGAGGAAAATTTCTCAACACAACTTCTAAATTGTAATGTCAACAACAAACCTAGTGACAATATTAAGAGTATGATTATTGATATTTTATAATGCTTTTTAATTAGAAGTAACCACTAATGAAATAAAATATATTCACTTTTATTTTTAATTATAGTTATTAATGTTTTTCATTTTTATAAATATTTTATTTTCATTTAAAAATAAACACAAAATTACACATTTCCCTCTACACTCATGGTGTAAAATGCAAAACACCGATATTTTTTAAAATGATAAAAAAAATCAAAATTTATAAAAAAATAATATTACTTTTATAAATTGATAATTTTTTACAAACTTCTCAAAAATATTTAAACTAAATTTCTAATACTAATTATTAACAACACTACCTATTAATCTTTGTTGCGCATTTAACCTTCAGCCTTTTTAAGATATCAAAATTATTGTGAGCTCTCAGAGGCTTCTCTCCAAGCTTTTTGAGCATAGGAATAAAATCCTAAATCAAATTAAATAACTCTTTTTAGGTCCAACAGACCAAAGATTGGTCTCAAGGACGTTAACCATCATCATCATCATCATCATCATCATCAATATAAAAACTAGCAACGACCGGGAGGTGCAAGGGAACATCGAAAAGGAGGCATGAATTATCTTGTGCTATCAATAAGAGGAAAATGGCCTTGATAATTTGTTGAGCAAACATTACTTGAGCTCGCATTAGTGAGGCTCATTGACCTATTTGAGTAGAAGGATATAGAAATGGTTGTCAATCAAACACACTACTATTGCCCTGCAAATTTTTTTGACCACGTACAGGCAAATTTGTACTTCTATCAGTCTGATTTATTGTCAAAATAGCAAAGCAAAAGTAACCCTACTTAAACCCCTACCTTTGCCGCTGCCTGTGCCTCTGCCCAATCCACGTTCAGCAACATACTGCACATCATCATCTGTCTGAGGGGTATTTCTTGACAAACTTCATGTGATAGATTTTAGTCCTGGTCCCCTGGAAGATGAATATAAGAGAAATGTTGGCAGCTCTAAATTATATTTGAAGATTTATTTTGAGGACAGACCTATAGGGATACATTTTGGTGCCAACCCTGGTGATGATTGTAAGGGTGCCTCTTCCATAATATAAACGAATGATGTATCCGCTGCTACAAGGGCGGATTTTCACACAAAAGTTGAGCGAAATAACTCTAATTGCCCCATCAATGAAGCTGGTGATGCCAAGCATATGGATTAGGACATTTCAGAAGTGAACAAGAAGACCCCTTTCTTTGTTGAAATTTTCCTACAGGGAGCAATTGGAATTTTTTCTATGCATGCTAGACACAAACCTATGCAGAAAACCTTCAGAAGCTAAAAAAAGCAACACTTTGTGACTTCATTAAGAGACAACTTTGTATGGACTGTAACTCCTAAAACTTTCTGCCAATTCCATTAAAATTTAACCTGTAAAAGAATGACATATTGTTTCAATAGTCCAGTCACGACTCACACTGGAATTGGATCTTTACATAAGAATTTATAGTTACAGGAAATGATGTACTCCATGAAGCACCAATCTGAGATCAGCCCAACTCAAATACCATTTTTGATGATACAAATTGCACAATTACAGAGTGTACGATAGAATATGCCTATATATAACATAAAACAATGAATATTCGGTAAATAACCTCTTTATTTAGAAAATGGCCCAAAATATCATGAATACCAGGAGAAGCACACTGTTTCCGAGTGATAGATCATACACCACCTATCCTGAGAAGACAAATGGAAGGGATAATCCTTTATGCCTGGAACCTATAAAAGTAGGAGATATATTTATTCAAGGACTATCTAATGATGCCTTGCTCTAGGGACCTATTCACCTATATAGACCAGAAAAAAGCTCGAGTGTAGAGATAATGGCAAGTGTACCCATTCATATCTGTGCCAAAAGGCACTTTCTACAGCGCAGGTGGGTGAGATGTGTCATGTCTGTTGCACATATCACCCCAAAAATATTAATTAACATAAAAAAATATATAATGTATGCTCACAATTAAAATAAAAATATATATATTAAATTCGGGAATCATAAATACAATTACAAAATAAATCTATACTAATAGCTCAATCTTGAAGAAATTGTCAAATTGTAACATCCGTCCCCATATGTTGGTCCACGATAACATTTTACAAAACAAAAATAAAGTAATAATAATAATGCTCAAGGGCATCACTGGTAATGTGAATCTCACAGGTACTTTTCTTTGTTGTTTCTCTTTGTGGTTTGTATTTTGTAGTCAATGAATTTGATATGATACATCTGAGGTATTTCAATTCTCTACAACCATTTGTCAAGGTTGTAATGCTAACAAATTAAATCTAAAAAAATGACTTCAGTGAAAAATGAATAGCTGACTATAAAAGGGAATCACTGTAACAAAATAAACCAGTATAGATCCATCTTCACTCAGGATCTATTCAGTTTCAAGAGGGATCAAATCCCTTTAAAGTGCAAACCTTTCCTATAGTTTTTCGTACTAATAAAATTTTGTTCCTTGAGAGATTTGATCCTTTTGGCGCTTGATGGATCTAGAGTTAAGAGAAATATATACTAGTCATATCTCTACTCCAACTGCTCCAATATTTTCATCAATCTATTGATATGGGCGATACACATTTTCAACCACCACTTATGCAATGTACGATGTTGTAGGTTTCTTCCTCAACAAAATACTCTTCTTGCCCATTTTATGGCTCCTTAACGGTCTACTCACTTGGATCTGTTGTGTTCATGTTCTTCTACCTGCGATCTTCACTCTAAATATCACTAACTCCAGCGAATTTAATTGCTTGCCAAAAGGCGCTAGATTTACATCCCAGAATGATAGAGATGTCATCACATACGTGGGGTAACACTCACATCATCATATGTCAACTTCATAAAAAAAAATACTTGTAAAAATAATAATAGTACCTACTTGTAAAACTAATAATAGTACTACTACATGTTAGCCAAATGAAAATAAAAATATCTGAATGTACATGAAAGACAGATTTGATATATACACCTAATATAAAAACTGATATATAGAGAAATAAAAGGAGAGATGCCAGATTTAGACCTAAATAGAAAAACCATAGAGATGGTATTTTGCAATAATACATTGTATCTGAATTCTACTCACTTGAACGAGTCTACAACAAGCCTAGATCTTCTGAAAGCATAAAAATATTTACAGTTCAAAGTATTTGATCTCTTTCGGGGCTTGACAGATCCAGGGTTGACATGAATCTACACTGGTAATATATAATTGTTAATTGTGGGTGATTTGACCAAATGGCTAAACAATAAATTGACCTGAGATAACTGTTATATATATTTATAAGGGCACAAATGTTTTGCAGTTGAACATATCAATTACTAAGTGAGTTCAAAAGACTTAGAAAAGCGCAAGGGCTTTCACAATTCTCTCACCACATTTCAATTTTCCGCATTACTCTTCCCATCCTCTTTAAATGACATGAGTCCAATCTAACAGTTAAGATGTATTTCTTGACAAGAAACCAAATATTGAGCAGAAGAACAATGTCCACCATCCTACCAATACACATATAACATTCTCAATGATAAGGACAGGGTTTTGGGGCTGGTGAAGCAAAAGGAGAAAATATGGGCCTTTATTGCAATCAGAAACTTGGGCTGATTGTGAATCATAATTATGTATCATTATCATCCTTTACTATACTTAAAAGTTAAAATGCTAAGAGAGAGAGAACAGATTGCAACTCAACATAGCAAAACAAAGGAATTGTTTGCATAATATAATCATATAGAACAAAGAATACAGAACAAGACATACAGATCTCAAGATTGGCATTCCATAGTGATCTTGATGGGCTGCAATTCCTCTTAAGCTCAAAGGCGTATCACCGATCCCTTCCCATGATGACACCTCTGGATGAGACTTGAGCCAACCTTCAATTAGATCCAATGATAACTGATCTAACAATGCACAGAGAACAAAAGAAACAAAAACCATATAAGTGACCAAAGCTCATCATCCAAGCTAACAAATAGAAAAACAAATGAATCGAGAATCCAATGATGCATGTGCAAATAAATCAGAAACCAAATCCAGGGCAATCCATCTGACTTTCCATGAATTACTATTAAATCCAATGGACAGCAACAAGATTTTTTTAATGGGTTCAACGTGTACACTGAAGCTACCAATCACGTCTGCAAAATTCTAATACCCAAAATACCAAACAACCATCTCAGTTTTCGAGGATTACTGTGTAGAGAACAAAAACCCATCTAGCTGGATTATCACAACATAACAAACTTCTGCTTCGTGAAGTATTTCTATCCATAATAGTCATCCCTACCGAAGGACTAGTTTCTACAACAGTGACAAGTCTGTAATTTTTTCACAAGTGCAATTAAAATAATGAAAACCCATCTGATTTTTGAAGGATTATATCAACAAACCCCATCTGATTTACAAAGAGCCGTTGCCCCAAACAATGAATACCCACCTGACTTTCGGCCAAACCCATTTGAATAATACCATCCGGGTTGTGTTCGGCATCATAGGGATTCTCCTTGTATGCCTGCCAACCCCTGTAGTAAGGGGAATTTTCGTCCTCGATCACATGGACAGCCCTTGACAAGACCAAGACAGGCTTCCGGGAGCTTCTGGAGGGCCTACGAGGTGGGGGAGGAATCTCCTCACGAGGGACTCTCTCAGAGCGATGGCGCTTGAGGTAGAGCTGAAGGAAGTAGAAGAGGGCACAGGGTATGACTGATCCCAAAAAAACCCCTCCACGCCCTTGCACAACGCCTTGTAATGGGACAATTACCCTCATGATTGCCCCTGTTCCTGGGCCTCTAGCCCTGTCCTCCTCCCTCTGTCTATCTTCTTCAATTCTGCTTCTGCCACTGCGGCTATGGATGTTGTTGTCATGGGTCATTGAATCAGTCCCTCCCAGTCTCACTCAAACCCAGGCCCGCCTCTCCATGTACTTAAATTACTCTCCTCCTCTTCCAACAGATTTTGCTTATGTTTTTTTAGCTCAGCCAAGTCCCTTGAGTTGTCTCGTGCAGAATCTTCCATCTTTGTTTTATTCCTCGATCGTGACTATGCCTCTCAGAATCTCCAATGCCCCAGAAAGGAACATAGTAACAATTTCTGAACATTTCTATGTTTGTTTTGCATAAACACATATTAACTCTGAAGTGTGTCTCCGAGGGGATTTTTTCGCCTCCAAACTTGTATTCTTGTTTCCATGGAACGTTATGCAAGCGTTTCGAATCCATTCGCCGTTATCTTTTGCATACAAAACCACTGATATTTGGCCTTTCGTGGTGAGGCTTCGTCTGTCTCGTCAGGACGAAGCTTGCTGCCTACGGAAAATATCAAGGTAAGAAGGGAAGCCGAAACAAGCCTCCTGCGACTCGATCTTGAGACTTGAGACCTTCGAAACCCTCGCTGAAATCGTTGACCGGAGAAACGTCAATTTACGTGGAAAACAATTTACGTGGAAAAATATTATTCGTTCCATGCACGATAGGAAAACTTTTTTCATTGGCTGGGGTGAACAGTGTTTGCTCACCCCAAGCCCGCAATGGAAAACGCCTCCGGCGTAAACATCAATTCATGATAAACATCAAAATATTTACTTTATAGTACATCTCACATTGTTCAAGTTAATGATTGATAAATGCTATAGACATCAATTCATGATAAACATATAATATTGACTTTAACACACCACCCTTACATTCATGACCCAAAGGAGGTGATTATTAGGTAGACCCGACTCCCAAGGTGTAGTTAAGAGCATGGGGCCTAGATTTTTTTTTGTTTCTTTTTTATTATGTTTGCAAGAAAGACAAACAACATTAATGTGAAATTAAACCTCATTGTAGGAATATGCCTATGTCATTGTTGTAAGATAATATCTGACACATCACATAGATTAGAAGAAGAAGTCAAAGATGACCCACAAGTCAGAAAACCACTTGTATATAATTTGTCTTCTAGAGGGAAAAATAATATTAATTAGAATGAAATCTTAGGAATATGCCATGTCAATAAAGGTAATATTATCCACATCACATAGATTACAACATCAATCCAAAGATGGCCCATAAGTCATGATAATAAAACTACAAGAAGATGATAGTACTAGAGTGGAGGTTATTATTATATCAACATGGGGTCCCTTATCTCAGTGTCAACTTGTCCATTAGCTTTCCCATTGGAAAAGAGAGATTACATAACCCATGATAGGGAATCTTTGAATATTTTATACAACTTAAACTAAAAAAATTGTGAGTGTAATCGACCTTGTTACATAATTACAAATTGTTAAGTGTTTGTGAGGGTTCCATAAAGAGCAAATGTTATTGCAGAGCAAAGGATGTCCATAGCTCTAGCATCGATCTTAAACACCCACTCAAAATTTTCATGTGAAATAACATGGGAAAAAAAATGCAAGCATTGCGGTCACTGTACTTTCTGCCAAGGAAATAAAAACAAAAAAAACTAGTATAAAGGACGCCACAATAGCAATGTTGGGTATTTCATTTTTTTGAAAGATATTTTTGGAAAATATGGTTGAAAAGAAGTCACGGAGAATGATTGGCCAGACTTACCGAAAGCAGCCACTAGAAATCGAGAAGCGACAGAGAAGTTAAAAGTCAGTTATATTGGGATTTGAAAAGCGACGAAAGAAGGAAGTGCATGTTGAGATTTGAAAGAATCAAAGTTGATAAGGACACAAGCACCAAAACTTGTCAAAGTGGACCTAATCAAGATTGGGATCAAGGGATTTGCATGTTGATTAGATTGGATCAGATCAAGTGAGTGTGATTTATAGAAGGACCAAAGAAGAACGAATTGCAAGTTGAAGAGTGGAAGAGTTGAGAGCTAGAATGTTGTAGGATTAGGTTGTTGTTAGTTAAATAAATGAAGTTATGTTGGTTCCACGTTGTGTAATGGCTTGATAGAGTCTGAGTCTTTTCTCTTTGAGGTCTTGTTATATCCCTGTAATGTAATGCAATCCATAGTATTAAGATCTCTCAAGCATGCGTGAGGTCTAGTTGTAGAAATTATATAGAAACTCCATACCAATGGATTCAATCTAATCATGTAATGTACTAAAATAAGATATTAAATCCTTCTACTATATTTGTGGAATATAAAACATGATCGCTCAATCACATGCAAGTAAGAGAAAGAAATTATCAATCACACAACACAAGATATATTTGGGGAAAGCACCTGCTCAAAACCCCTCTATCATATATTGTACATAGTCAAAGAATCATGAAACAATACAATGCTTTCTCACACCTAATAAATCATGCACTCTACCGATCGTCTCACCCTGATCCATCTCAAAACTTACTAGCAATTCTTAGGAAAAAATGACTAGAAGTTAGCCAATTCTCAGCCCCTACTTAGCCCAACCTTGATCATGCAATCACAAGGCAATTAATCCATATTAAATAGGATAATCAACCTTCCTTGACTACACAATCTATCATGAGCCTTCCTGTGACTTTATAATTGTGCCCGGGCAATTTGCTAATAATACAACTAATAGTTAACTTCCCTTTAACCTATGTCTCAACTAGGTCTTCATCATAATTGACATGCATGTAGCCTATTAATAGTGAATCATCAATTATCTGATTGAGCACTACTTGTGAATAAATCTAATTTAATTCAGTGGACCTCTCACTAGCTCAGCACTCAATTATAACTAGTTAAAC